>OX596032.1:1389640-1666640 GCA_951394125.1 Epistrophe eligans
ATTTCACTTCACTGTATTTTTTTTTAAAAGAACTATACACACTGACGATCAAACGAGAACTGTGAATTATCGCATTTCAACTTCTGAATTTATTCTCTCTTTGGACGCAGAGTTTGTGCTGCTACAATTCTGTTGTCATTTGTGTGAGCAGGCAGAAAATTTTCTATAAAATCAGCGAAGTTATAGGGATTCAGGTCATAAAACAGTGTGCAGTGAAACAGTGAACAACAGTGAGCAGTAAAATAATCTTATTATTTTATAAATTCGTTTTTTCATATTCATAAATAAAATAAATTAAAATGTCTGGCCGTGGTAAAGGTGGAAAAGTTAAGGGAAAGGCAAAGTCCCGTTCAAATCGTGCTGGATTACAATTCCCTGTGGGTCGTATCCATCGTTTGCTCCGAAAAGGAAACTATGCTGAACGCGTTGGAGCTGGTGCCCCTGTGTATTTGGCAGCTGTCATGGAATATTTGGCTGCAGAAGTTTTGGAATTGGCGGGAAATGCTGCTCGTGACAATAAAAAAACCAGAATTATCCCCCGCCATTTGCAATTGGCTATCCGCAACGACGAAGAGTTGAACAAATTGCTTTCTGGTGTAACCATCGCACAAGGAGGTGTTCTTCCTAACATCCAAGCTGTTTTGTTGCCAAAGAAGACAGAAAAGAGTGCCTAAATCTCGTGACAAAGAACAGAACTAAAAAAAAACCGTCCTTTTCAGGACGACAAATCATTTCTATAAAGAGATATTTCATTTTTCATTTAATTTTTTAATAATAATAATATTTTGTATTTAATTCTGAAAAATAACTAGGTTCGATCTCCTTTTTTTATTATTGTAGCTTTAGGTAAAAATCCTTTTTATTTTATTACCACAAATAGAGCAATCCAACTAAGTTCGCAGGTAAAAAAAAAAAAAACATTTTTAATTACCGTGGAGCAATAAAACTTTTTAACTTTTTGTTAATATGTTGCATTAAATAAAAACTATTGTAGAAAGTAGGTAAAAACTAATTTTTTATTGCCCCAGGTAGAGAAATACTACAACCAAGGTAAACAGGTAAAAAAAAATTAATTACCGTGGGACAATAAAACTTAAAAAAAAAAAAAATGTTTGCTTCCACGTTTATGCATGTTTCGATTTTGAAAAACAAAATTATTTATTTGAAAATTGGCTTACTAGTTCAATATAAATTTATTTTTTTTTTTATTTGAATTCAGTTTTCAATCTCTTTTAGATTTGATTGTGGTCCTGAAAAGGACCGATTGTTTGTTAATATTTTTAATACTAACTCGATGATATTATAATTTAACCTCCGAAACCATAAAGAGTACGTCCTTGTCTCTTTAAAGCGTAAACTACATCCATAGCTGTAACTGTCTTACGCTTAGCATGTTCGGTGTAAGTAACAGCATCACGGATAACATTTTCCAGAAATACTTTTAAAACACCGCGTGTTTCTTCATAAATCAAACCAGAAATACGCTTTACACCTCCACGGCGAGCCAATCGACGAATTGCTGGTTTTGTGATGCCTTGGATGTTGTCTCGCAACACTTTACGATGGCGTTTAGCTCCACCTTTGCCCAAACCTTTTCCTCCTTTACCACGGCCAGTCATTTTTTATTTCTGATTTAATAATTTACTGAACTGCACTTCACAAAATTCACTTCCAAACTGTGCCCCAGTGAAGAATAGTCACCAGTATTTATACTTCTTTTAATAACACAACAATCACATTTCTAAATTCTAATTGGTAAATGGTATAAAAAATAAAAATAAAACACATGAACGGAGACAAAAATACCCAATTTTATGACCTAAACTCGATATTTTTCGAAAATATATAAAAAGGCGAAAGTGTATGTAATTGTGTATTGTGATCAGTAAAGTGAAGAAAATTAAAAAAAAGTGACATGGCTCGTACAAAGCAAACTGCTCGTAAATCGACCGGTGGAAAAGCTCCACGCAAGCAGCTGGCTACCAAGGCAGCCCGTAAAAGTGCTCCAGCCACAGGGGGTGTAAAAAAACCACATCGTTATCGTCCCGGAACAGTGGCTCTTCGTGAAATCCGTCGTTATCAGAAGAGCACCGAATTGTTGATTCGAAAATTGCCGTTCCAACGTTTAGTTAGAGAAATTGCTCAAGATTTCAAAACCGATTTGCGATTCCAGAGCTCAGCTGTTATGGCGCTCCAAGAAGCTAGTGAAGCTTATTTGGTTGGTCTTTTTGAAGACACTAATTTGTGCGCTATTCATGCTAAGCGTGTTACAATTATGCCAAAAGATATCCAATTGGCAAGACGTATCCGTGGCGAACGTGCTTAAATCATCATAAAAAAAAAACGGTCCTTTTCAGGACCACAAAAAATCAAAAAGAGATAGAATTAAATTTCATTTTATTATTTAGGATACAAATCTTACGACTACAGTACCTAGTACCTACCTACATTATAAAGGTAGTTTTCTATTGTGCGTGGCCACAAAATTTAATTAAGATATTTGTAGATTCTAAGACACTATTTTCTTAGCAAAGCAATAAAATATTATTTAAATGTATAGGTTCTAGGTAGTATAGAATTAAAATTGCCAATTTATAACAGTTTGTCGCCATTAACGCGCTTCGCACGACTTAAAAAAAAAAAAAAACAAGAACTGGGTCGAAGTATGTCCACCGGCGCAGCGGATGATCTCGGCCCTGCTTTGCTACAAAACTTTTATCAATTTGCATATCTAAAACTTCCTATATTGTATATTTTATTTTATAGACTAGATTTATTAGTTTATGTTTTATTTTAAAAAGTTAGATATGAATTTTTTTTTTCATGTCTTAGATTTTATTTTATGATTGATGCAAAGGAAATTCTATTTGTTTCAAGAGTACAATATTACATAAAATGTTTGCAAAAGAATAATTATTTTATTTACGTTATTAAAAGGACTGAATTCCAGTATTTAACATAAAAATTAAGATTTTGTTTAAAGCATTTGAATTGGAATCATTTTCGACGCCAATTTACGCTTTGGTTATTCTTCTATTTTGCATACATTTTCAAGTGCATTAAGATATGGCCATTTAAAAGTTGCAAATAGTCAATAAATGTTGTTAAGCAATTACAAAAAGAATATTTTATGTGTATATTAATATATTAAAGTCTTATTTTGGTATTAAACTGTTGTAAAACTTATTTTCGAAGAAAATGCTACCGCTTAGAGAAAGTAGGTATGATACGCGTTTCATTACTTAAATTATTTTAATTGAATTCAAGAGAAACGTCATAATATTTTGTTAAAATTTTTAAATAACTAGTTTAAATGAACTATTAGCTTCATGAAAAAATTAATTTCGAGTTGAATATATATTTTATTTATTAATTATAAGCATTCTTAAACGTAAGTATTGGAAAAATATCACCAAACATTAACTTCAATTGTAATTTTTACATTAATAGATACTTTTATTTAAATAAATTTATTAAATAAATGATCCATTATTATTGTAAGAATAAATATAATAAGTTTGTTTTTAGTTTATTAGCTGAAAACATGTAAATTATTTAAGTTTTAAGAGGAACCTAAGATCGAAAAGTGTGCAAATTATGTACAAAATGAATTTTTTGAAAACCTTCGTTCTTGTTGATTCTCAGTTAATCAAGTCTATGGGCTGTACGTGGTGTTTGAAAATGATTGAAAATAGTGAAAAGTGAATTAAAGGTTTTTTATTTACAAAAGCTAAAGAGTGATAAAAAGAAAAAAAAAAATCAAAATGTCTGATACTGTCGCTGCATCTCCTGCAATTATTGCAGAAAAAAAACCGAAGAAGGCCGCTGCTAGTGGTTCAAAGAAACCAAAATCAACACCAACTCATCCTCCTACACAGCAAATGGTAGATGCCGCCATTAAAACATTGAAGGAACGCGGTGGCTCTTCGCTTCTGGCTATCAAAAAATATATCGCCGCTACTTACAAAGTTGATGTTCAAAAGCTTGCTCCATTTATTAAAAAATATTTAAAAGGTGCTGTAATTAGTGGAAAATTAGTACAAACAAAAGGAAAGGGTGCTGCAGGATCCTTCAAGTTATCACCATTAGCAAACAAGGAACCAAAAGCAAAGTCTGCAGAGAAGAAAAAATCTGCTGCTAAACCAAAAGCTGCCGCTGCCAGTGACAAAAAATTAAAAAAGGTGGTTGGTGAAAAAAAAGTTAAGAAAGCTGCTGCTACCCCAAAAAAAAGTGCTGACAAAAAGAAGTTAGAAAAGCCTAAAGTGAAAAGTGTTAAAAAAACCAGTGCAGTAAAGGCAAAGCCGACAAAAGCAAAGTCTGCTGCCCCTAAGCCTAAAGTACCGAAAGCCAAATCCGCTACAGCATCTGCCGCCAAGCCTAAAAAAGCAGTTGCAGCAAAGAAAGCTAAGAAGTAATTTCAATACAAATATTATTTTGAAATTAAAACAAAAACCCACAGTCCTTTTCAGGACTACAAACAAATTAATCAAAGAGATATAAATTATTTTCGAAAAAAAAAAAAAGAAAACACCTAAGTAGGTATACCAAAAATATTTGGATAGTTAAACTGAATTTAAAACGATAAAATTATTTCCATAGAGATATTTTATTTTTCATTTATTCGTTTTTGTATTTTATTTAAAAAAAAAAAAAAAATTAGGATCTCAATTTTTTATCAATGGTAATTAGGCAGGTAAAAACGCTTTTTTATTGCACCAGGTAGAAGCAATAGAGTTAATTCCCAGGTAAAAAATTAAATATTTTTTTTATTAGCATTTAACAGGTAAAAACGCTTTTTTTATTGCACCAGGTAGAGCAATAGAGTTAAGTTCGCAGGTAAAAAATGAAATATTTTTTTTATTAGCATTTAACAAAACTTTTTTTTTTAACAAAAAAAAAACACTATTTTTAATTGTTCTAATGTGCAATCGTAATTTTAGTCGCGTTTACGGTTGCATCAAGATTATTTTTTTTTAATGTACCTAGTACTTGGCTTCCGTCTCGTAGTTAACATTTTAATATGGTATTTTTTTTTTTATAAAATTCGGTTGTATCTCTTATTGAAATTTTTGCGGCCCTGAAAAGGGCCATTTTTGAAGAAATTCAATAAATAAATTACTTCGAGCTAGTATATTTGGTAACTGCTTTAGTTCCCTCACTAACAGCATGCTTGGCAAGTTCACCAGGCAACAACAATCGGACGGCAGTCTGAATTTCCCGACTTGTGATTGTTGAACGCTTGTTGTAGTGAGCTAAACGCGACGCTTCAGCAGCAATCCTTTCGAAGATATCGTTCACAAAGCTGTTCATGATGCTCATGGCCTTTGATGAAATTCCGGTGTCGGGATGAACTTGTTTTAGAACTTTGTAAATATAGATTGCGTAGCTTTCCTTCCTCTTACGCTTCTTCTTCTTATCGGTCTTTGTTATATTTTTTTGTGCCTTTCCGGCTTTCTTTGCTGCTTTACCACTAGTTTTAGGCGGCATTTTTATTGTATTTCACTTCACTGTATTTTTTTTTAAAAGAACTATACACACTGACGATCAAACGAGAACTGTGAATTATCGGTTAGGTTAGGTTAGGTTTTTTATTGAACTTTATATATACAATTGGAAAACTTAAGATTAAGGATTTTATGAAAATAAATAATTTGTTGGCACAGAGGGGGCCTAACTTAAGCATTGACAATGTTTTTTAAAATTATAATAATTATAATATACATGAAAATTTAACTTAATAGTAATCTGTTGGCTTGGTTTCTTTCTCGGGTTGTTCCGTCCCGGTTGTCCAGATGTTGGGTTTGGTGTGGGTTACTTGGTAAATTTTTCAGCCACGGTGGTATGCTGACTCCGTGTCAGCGTAGAACTGAATTCCTTCATCGTTGTCGGTTGGTATGTTTGTTATATCCAAGGCACTAAGGTACCTTGGCTCTGGATGTCGTTCCTGGGTGGTCATCCTTCTCATCAGCTGGTTAGGGTGGTTGGCGGTGTTAGAGATGAGTTTCTTTGCCAATTGCATGAGAAACTGGTCCAGTGGCTTTATTTTCACTTCTTCGTACACTTTCTGGTTGCTGTGGTGTTTCTGTCGCTGCCGATCGTAGGTGAGTCCGGTGCTTAACCTCAGGATCTTCCTTTCGAAGAGTTGGAGCTTCTGCATCGCCGTCTTTGAAATGGTGTACCATACAGGAAAGTTGTAACTGATGACCGGTCTGATAAGTTGCTTGTATATGAGTAGCTTCGTTGGCTGGCTTAGTCCGGTTCGTCTTGCAAGCAGTGGGTGCAAGCGATGAAACGCGAAGTTGGCCTTCCTTAGCACCTGCCTCGAGTGAGGGTTGAACCTGAATAGCTCGTTGAAGTTCACTCCAAGGTATTTGACGTTCCTTTTGGCTGCTATCGTTGATCCGTTAGGAAGCTTCAGGACCAGATTTCTGCTTATTGCTGCAGTTCGACAGCGGATGCCATTGGTGGTGGGTCTCCGGAAGCACACAAGTTCCGATTTGGCAGTGTTGATTCGGATACCCCACTTTTCGTAATAGCTGAAGAGTCTGGAGACGTGAGCTTCCACTCTCCGAGCTGCTATGGCAGGCGCTATCGATGAGGCATATGTGAGTGAATCGTCAGCAAAAAGCAGGTTCTCACAATCAATTGGCACCGGTTGATCGGACGTCATCAGGCTGTATAGGAAAGGTCCCAGCTTCGATCCCTGGGCGACTCCGGCTTTGATAGGTTTGACTGATGATTTGCAGCTATCCAGTTGGACGAAGAATTTTCTGAAAGAAAGAAAAGAAAATAATATTTTTATTAATGGCGAAGGTAATCCAATCAGTCGAAGTTTGTGGATAAAGGCTTCTATCCATACGCTGTCGAATGCTTTCTCGACATCCAGAAAGCATCCTACGGTGGCACGATAGCTGTTAAGTGCTGAGGAGACGTCAGTTTGAAACTTCATTAAGGGATGTAGTGTTGAATGTCCTTCCCGGAAGCCAAACTGCATGTCAGGGATGATGCTGTTTTCGCTGCAGTATATTCTGAGCCTTCTTAGGATGACTTCTTCTAGGATCTTACTGATGCTGTTTAGGAGGGATATAGGCCTATAGTTCGAGACCAGGTTTTTAGCGCCTTTCTTCGGGATTGCCACGATTTTTGCCGTTTTCCATTTCACAGGGAAGTAGCAGTTGTTGATACAGTTGTTTATGATGATTGTTAGGAGTATCATCACTGCATGTGGAAGCCTTTTGATGATGTAGTTGGAGACTCCATCCGGTCCAGTTGACTTCTTCGGTTTTGAGTTGATAATGATTTCCGCTATTTCCTCAGGTTGGCATAGTTGTGGGTTGTCCGTTGGGCAACTAGCTGGGAAATGGTCGTCAAATTGGACTCCTTCCAAATTTGGTTGTAAGGTCTGTTGGACGGATGTCCTGACTTCATCCAAGAACACTGGGTCCGTAGATGGGCTAGGTGTGAAGTTCTGTTCAAAGTGGCTCGCAAAGACCTCCACTTTGTCAGCTGTTGTTGTCACTTCAATGTTGTTGTGGATGATGACGTCGGGCATGGGCTGGGTTTTCCCTAGACAGCTGTTTATTTCGCTGAAGGCGTTTGGTCCTGGCTTGATGGCCTGTAATCTCTTCACGAATCTCGTGTTGTTGTGGTGCTGGATCGCGTTCCTGAACATTGTGTTGACACACTGTAGTTCGCTTCTGACTGCCTGGTAGTCGTTGTTGATCGTGTTGAGCTCTCTTTGGTGAATTCTTTGTAGCCGTTTCCTCAACCTTTGTCTGTGGGAATACAGATTCTGCACATACTCCGGGAGGTGTTGGTACCTATCCTTAGACGTCTTGGGTACTTTCTGTACTTCTAGGGCATTGGAGATAGCTGACTCAAGGCAGCCGATGGCACTGTCAATTTCCTCATTCATAAGGTTTCTGTTTGATGGTGGAATTATGACGTTGTCTTCTATGTCCCTCTGGAGCTTCTCAATATCCAGCCTTCTGTAATTGACGTGGTTCTCAGGTGGGACTGTTGTCAGCAGAACAGGTTGGCTGAGATTTAAGGATAGTAGGACTGCTTCATGGTCCGAGTCGCTGGGTAAAGTTGAGCAGGTGTAGTTGCTGATTCCTGGAATTAAATAAATAAAATTAGAAGTTAGTAAGAAGAAGTCTAATGTTGATGGAGTCCTGGGAAAGGTTGGTTTTGGCTGCGACACAACAACCAGGGAGTGCTCTTCACTATTAAAGTTCATCCAGTCCATGATTGCCTTTCCTTCAGGGTTTATAGATGTGTCCAGCCATTGATGGTGCCTTGCATTGAAGTCGCCGCCAATGAGTCCGTAGGTTGTCTGCTTCAGAGTCTGGTTGAGAATGTGTAGGTCGCTTCTAATGTTTCTAGCGGAGGAGTTACACTTGAAGTATACACTGATTACTGTCAAGGTTTCTCCTCTCCCTAGTTTTATCCTGATGGCGGTGGCTTCACTTGTCTGCAGTCCCGGTATGATGACTTCGATGGTGTTGGGGGATATCTTATCCCTTATGTAGATGGCCGTCCCTCTTCGGATCTCAGTTTTGTCCTGCCGGAAGGTCTTGTACCCGGTGATGTTAATGTTGTTCTTCCTTTTCACGTTGGTTTCGCTGATGAGTGCAATGTCCGGGTTATTTCGTTTCATAAATAGGTAGAATGATGTCCTCTTCTCCAGGCTGTACAATGAATTCACATTGTACGTCACTATGTGCAGTTTCTTTAGTTGCATATTTGGAAAAGGAAGGTGGCCAGTGCCACGGACTTCTCTCCATCGCTTAGCTGAGCGTAATTCGGCAGAACTGCACTCCTAGCTTTACCCATGACCGTGAGCAGGTCGGAACCAAAGATCCTCTGAACTTCGTTGTTCAGGTTTACTGGTGCCGATGTTTTGGCTGGTCCACTTTTCGTTGCCATGGTCCTTGGTACAACTGGCCGAGGTGCTGTCATCTTGGCTGGTGCTTTTGGTTGTTGTGCCTTTGGGGGAGCTGCTTTTGGTGTTTGGCCTCCTTTCACCATTTCCGCGAAGCTGACTGCGGGCCGAGTAACCGCGCAAGCTGACTTTGCCACAAACGCTTGGTGAACTTTCCTTTCTGCTAGGATCTTGTTCCTCTCTGTTTGCTTTGCTTTAAGAGTTGGGCAACCCTTAAAGCTAGCTGGATGTCCTTCCTTCTGGCAGTTGGCGCACCAAACATCTAATCCTGCATTCTCCTTGCGTTTGCACTGGCCTGGCTCGTGGTCTTCTTTACACTTTACGCACACGTATTGGCGACCGCAGTTAGTGGCGACGTGACCGAAACGTTGGCAGTTTCTGCACTGCACGATGTCGTTGGATTTAAGGCGCTCCCAATGCACCCTTTGGTTCATTACCAAAGTCTTGGTGTAGACTTCAGTGATGTTGCAATCCTTGCTCAGTTCCACGACAAAGTTGTTGTAGGTTTTACCCTGCGCCTTCTTTGCCTTGAAATGAGACACTTTGATGACTGGGAGCCCCTCAATCCTCAGTTCGTCCTCCACTTCAATGGCTGCATACGTGTGGTGAATTCCTTTTAATAAGAGCAGGTTCTTCCTTTCCTCTCGTGGCGTGAACGTATTATATTGTATCTTCCGTGTCATCAGGAAGTTCTTGATCGTGTCAAATGCCTCTCTGTTTCCAGCGTTGATAATAGTCATTTTGGTATTTTTGTTTTTGAATGTCACTGACAACTTGTTCGTTTTGCAGAACCTGCTGATCTCGGCGATGTTTCCGGAGAAGCAAAAGATTGGTGGCATTCCTGTAGGCTTGGCGGCGTTGTTGTCGGTTTTTGGTGGTGGTGGCGGCTGTGTGACGGTTGTTGTTGTTGCTGCTGGGTGTTTCGCTGTCGGTGGCTGGGTTTGGTTTGGTTGTTGTTGCTTGGCGGCTGTTGGCTTTGGAGTTGGTGCTGTTGCTGTCGATGTTGATGGTGACTCAGCTTCCAGCTGGGCGCGTTTAGTAACGCTGCTGGTTTTTTGTTGAGTCATGTCCTTTTTTCGTGGTCTCTTCTGTCCTGGTAAGGGAGAGTCACTGAAATCTTCTGCGCTGTCATCCACGTCATCCTCACTTGAAGACTCGACACTACTAGCGGTTGAAGAATCTTCATCGCTAGTAACGTCTTCCGTCTCCATGTTGTCTTCTTCTTCTTCGATATCTGCTTTTGGAGCGATGAATTTGCTTATGGTCTCACTAAGCCTCTGACCGTATTCAGGACTTAGATTGTTGACCATCCTCGCCAGCAATGCCTCAAGCGAAGCAAATGCTGCCTCCGGATTAAACGGTTCGCCCATTTCCGGCTTAACTTTCACTTTTACTTTTAATTACACTGATTAAACACAAAACACTTATTTTGAAAAAAACCTTTGTTTCGCGGAAAAACCAGTGTGATTATCTGGCTAGTGCAGGTAGCAAGCAGGTATACCTGAGTTTGCACTTTGTCTATTTCGGGGTGGGTTTTTTTATTTTTCCGTATTTCACTTCACTGTATTTTTTTCTAAAAGAACTATACACACTGACGATCAAACGAGAACTGTGACTGTGAATTATCGCATTTCAACTTCTGAATTTATTCTCTCTTTGGACGCAGAGTTTGTGCTGCTACAATTCTGTTGTCATTTGTGTGAGCAGGCAGAAAATTTTCTATAAAATCAGCGAAGTTATAGGGATTCAGGTCATAAAACAGTGTGCAGTGAAACAGTGAACAACAGTGAGCAGTAAAATAATCTTATTATTTTATAAATTCGTTTTTTCATATTCATAAATAAAATAAATTAAAATGTCTGGCCGTGGTAAAGGTGGAAAAGTTAAGGGAAAGGCAAAGTCCCGTTCAAATCGTGCTGGATTACAATTCCCTGTGGGTCGTATCCATCGTTTGCTCCGAAAAGGAAACTATGCTGAACGCGTTGGAGCTGGTGCCCCTGTGTATTTGGCAGCTGTCATGGAATATTTGGCTGCAGAAGTTTTGGAATTGGCGGGAAATGCTGCTCGTGACAATAAAAAAACCAGAATTATCCCCCGCCATTTGCAATTGGCTATCCGCAACGACGAAGAGTTGAACAAATTGCTTTCTGGTGTAACCATCGCACAAGGAGGTGTTCTTCCTAACATCCAAGCTGTTTTGTTGCCAAAGAAGACAGAAAAGAGTGCCTAAATCTCGTGACAAAGAACAGAACTAAAAAAAAAACCGTCCTTTTCAGGACGACAAATCATTTCTATAAAGAGATATTTCATTTTTCATTTAATTTTTTAATAATAATAATATTTTGTATTTAATTCTGAAAAATAACTAGGTTCGATCTCCTTTTTTTATTATTGTAGCTTGTAGGTAAAAATCCTTTTTATTTTATTACCACAAATAGAGCAATCCAACTAAGTTCGCAGGTAAAAAAAAAAAACATTTTTAATTACCGTGGAGCAATAAAACTTTTTAACTTTTTGTTAATATGTTGCATTAAATAAAAACTATTGTAGAAAGTAGGTAAAAACTAATTTTTTATTGCCCCAGGTAGAGAAATACTACAACCAAGGTAAACAGGTAAAAAAAAAATTAATTACCGTGGGACAATAAAACTTAAAAAAAAAAAAAATGTTTGCTTCCACGTTTATGCATGTTTCGATTTTGAAAAACAAAATTATTTATTTGGAAATTGGCTTACTAGTTCAATATAAATTTATTTTTTTTTTATTTGAATTTAGTTTTCAATCTCTTTTAGATTTGATTGTGGTCCTGAAAAGGACCGATTGTTTGTTAATATTTTTAATACTAACTCGATGATATTATAATTTAACCTCCGAAACCATAAAGAGTACGTCCTTGTCTCTTTAAAGCGTAAACTACATCCATAGCTGTAACTGTCTTACGCTTAGCATGTTCGGTGTAAGTAACAGCATCACGGATAACATTTTCCAGAAATACTTTTAAAACACCGCGTGTTTCTTCATAAATCAAACCAGAAATACGCTTTACACCTCCACGGCGAGCCAATCGACGAATTGCTGGTTTTGTGATGCCTTGGATGTTGTCTCGCAACACTTTACGATGGCGTTTAGCTCCACCTTTGCCCAAACCTTTTCCTCCTTTACCACGGCCAGTCATTTTTTATTTCTGATTTAATAATTTACTGAACTGCACTTCACAAAATTCACTTCCAAACTGTGCCCCAGTGAAGAATAGTCACCAGTATTTATACTTCTTTTAATAACACAACAATCACATTTCTAAATTCTAATTGGTAAATGGTATAAAAAATAAAATAAAACACATGAACGGAGACAAAAATACCCAATTTTATGACCTAAACTCGATATTTTTCGAAAATATATAAAAAGGCGAAAGTGTATGTAATTGTGTATTGTGATCAGTAAAGTGAAGAAAATTAAAAAAAAGTGGGTTGGCTACGTTTCCCCGCAGCACGTTTCCCCGTGGCACGTTTCCCCGTGGCACGTTTGCCCGAGTCACGTTTCCCCGCAGAATCCTACTTTTTTGATACTATGGCGACAGCGCATGAAGAAATTCCATTCCCATACATTTTGGTGACACCAAATGATGAGAATCACGGAGAACGAAGTTTCCTACTATTTTGGTTTGCAGAAGACGGCACTGGATTAGGCTCCTCCTCCTTTTTAAAAAAGTATATAACCGAAATTCGGTCAGCAATATTCTTCAGTTCTTATCCGGCCTCGATGGAAATAGGTCGGATGTAAAAAAGTTCTTCTAAGAACTAAAAAAAATTATAAAGAGGTATTAAATTTTTATTTTTCAACATAATTTGATTTAGCAATTTTTTAAGTAGTTCTTTTTTTGAGTAAAAACAGATACTAGTTTATCAGTTAGTTATATCATCGATATCATGAAATAAGGCCAAATGTGGGGATTTGGTTCTATTGCACTTTGACAAAATTGAAATTTACTAACCTAATCCACAACTCTTGTTTGGAATTTTTATTTTTTTGCTTGCTTACATTATAAAAGTGCCAGCATTGGGTTGTGTAAAAAGCGAGGTATGTATGGGGGGGCATGCTGCCCCCCTGCAACCCCCCTGCTTGGACACACTATAGGATTTGGGGTAGGTGCGAGTTTGGGTGTATGCAAAGTATCTTTTGCTCTCTCTACAATCATTTTAAACCCTTAGAATACATTTTTTTTACTTATTATAGTGTCAACAGCGTTCTAGGCTTATTGGCACAGAATTGCAGCATCCATTTTCCATTTATTCACTGTCATTAGCACCGAAATCAGACTTCAAAATCATCGACACATCGACTTTCCATACTAAAATACATTTAGTTTAGGTTACACTAAATCGTGAGAATCAACAAGAACGAAGGTGTGAAATTCGCCGACCAAATTTTATATTTAAGCAGCAGTGATTCCGGGACAAACTTCAGTTCTTTTTAGAACTCGATGGAGGTTAGACCTCCTCTAGCAAATCGCGGGGAGATATTATGCCTTCTCATTTCAGGTTGGTATTTGGGAACGCTTTCAGTTATTTTAAGCGTGTTAGGATTTTTTCCTTTAACGCTCAAAATGGCTTTTAAGCGTTTTGGCAATTTTTTAGGGTAAAAATGGCCAAAATACTTTTAGGGTATGAAAATAAAAAAAAAACGCTTAAAATGGGTTTTAAGCGTTTCGGCAATTTTTTGAGTTAAAAATTCCAAAAATATGAAAATTAAAATAAACGCTTAAAATAGCTTTTAAGCGTTTTTGAAACTTTTAGGTCAAAAATGCTTTGTAAATACGCACTAACTAAAAATTCACAGAAACGCTTAAAATGCCATTCAAGCGTGAACAATCATTTTTTTCAAGTTCTGATAGCAATTTTGGGCATTTTCCAATTTTTTTTTCTAGCTAAAATTGTCTTTTAAACGTCTTTTTTCATCGCCTCGCCAACTTCTTCTGATTGGCCGAAATAATTTAAAAATATTTTCACAAAAATTAAATATTTTGTTAAAAATATTAACTTAGAATATTTTTGTAAGTTAATACTTTTTAATAAGGTACTGCCAATCCCGAAAAGTATATTTTCGTACTTAAAAAGTATCAGAAATTTTTCGGGGAAACGTGGCACGGGCAACTGATTTTCAGCCAAACGGGTCGTTCCCAAAAAAAGTGACATGGCTCGTACAAAGCAAACTGCTCGTAAATCGACCGGTGGAAAAGCTCCACGCAAGCAGCTGGCTACCAAGGCAGCCCGTAAAAGTGCTCCAGCCACAGGGGGTGTAAAAAAACCACATCGTTATCGTCCCGGAACAGTGGCTCTTCGTGAAATCCGTCGTTATCAGAAGAGCACCGAATTGTTGATTCGAAAATTGCCGTTCCAACGTTTAGTTAGAGAAATTGCTCAAGATTTCAAAACCGATTTGCGATTCCAGAGCTCAGCTGTTATGGCGCTCCAAGAAGCTAGTGAAGCTTATTTGGTTGGTCTTTTTGAAGACACTAATTTGTGCGCTATTCATGCTAAGCGTGTTACAATTATGCCAAAAGATATCCAATTGGCAAGACGTATCCGTGGCGAACGTGCTTAAATCATCATAAAAAAAAAACGGTCCTTTTCAGGACCACAAAAAATCAAAAAGAGATAGAATTAAATTTCATTTTATTATTTAGGATACAAATCTTACGACTACAGTACCTAGTACCTACCTACATTATAAAGGTAGTTTTCTATTGTGCGTGGCCACAAAATTTAATTAAGATATTTGTAGATTCTAAGACACTATTTTCTTAGCAAAGCAATAAAATATTATTTAAATGTATAGGTTCTAGGTAGTATAGAATTAAAATTGCCAATTTATAACAGTTTGTCGCCATTAACGCGCTTCGCACGACTTAAAAAAAAAAAAAAACAAGAACTGGGTCGAAGTATGTCCACCGGCGCAGCGGATGATCTCGGCCCTGCTTTGCTACAAAACTTTTATCAATTTGCATATCTAAAACTTCCTATATTGTATATTTTATTTTATAGACTAGATTTATTAGTTTATGTTTTATTTTAAAAAGTTAGATATGGATTTTTTTTTCATGTCTTAGATTTTATTTTATGATTGATGCAAAGGAAATTCTATTTGTTTCAAGAGTACAATATTACATAAAATGTTTGCAAAAGAATAATTATTTTATTTACGTTATTAAAAGGACTGAATTCCAGTATTTAACATAAAAATTAAGATTTTGTTTAAAGCATTTGAATTGGAATCATTTTCGACGCCAATTTACGCTTTGGTTATTCTTCTATTTTGCATACATTTTCAAGTGCATTAAGATATGGCCATTTAAAAGTTGCAAATAGTCAATAAATGTTGTTTAGCAATTACAAAAAGAATATTTTATGTGTATATTAATATATTAAAGTCTTATTTTGGTATTAAACTGTTGTAAAACTTATTTTCGAAGAAAATGCTACCGCTTAGAGAAAGTAGGTATGATACGCGTTTCATTACTTAAATTATTTTAATTGAATTCAAGAGAAACGTCATAATATTTTGTTAAAATTTTTAAATAACTAGTTTAAATGAACTATTAGCTTCATGAAAAAATTAATTTCGAGTTGAATATATATTTTATTTATTAATTATAAGCATTCTTAAACGTAAGTATTGGAAAAATATCACCAAACATTAACTTCAATTGTAATTTTTACATTAATAGATACTTTTATTTAAATAAATTTATTAAATAAATGATCCATTATTATTGTAAGAATAAATATAATAAGTTTGTTTTTAGTTTATTAGCTGAAAACATGTAAATTATTTAAGTTTTAAGAGGAACCTAAGATCGAAAAGTGTGCAAATTATGTACAAAATGAATTTTTTGAAAACCTTCGTTCTTGTTGATTCTCAGTTAATCAAGTCTATGGGCTGTACGTGGTGTTTGAAAATGATTGAAAATAGTGAAAAGTGAATTAAAGGTTTTTTATTTACAAAAGCTAAAGAGTGATAAAAAGAAAAAAAAATCAAAATGTCTGATACTGTCGCTGCATCTCCTGCAATTATTGCAGAAAAAAAACCGAAGAAGGCCGCTGCTAGTGGTTCAAAGAAACCAAAATCAACACCAACTCATCCTCCTACACAGCAAATGGTAGATGCCGCCATTAAAACATTGAAGGAACGCGGTGGCTCTTCGCTTCTGGCTATCAAAAAATATATCGCCGCTACTTACAAAGTTGATGTTCAAAAGCTTGCTCCATTTATTAAAAAATATTTAAAAGGTGCTGTAATTAGTGGAAAATTAGTACAAACAAAAGGAAAGGGTGCTGCAGGATCCTTCAAGTTATCACCATTAGCAAACAAGGAACCAAAAGCAAAGTCTGCAGAGAAGAAAAAATCTGCTGCTAAACCAAAAGCTGCCGCTGCCAGTGACAAAAAATTAAAAAAGGTGGTTGGTGAAAAAAAAGTTAAGAAAGCTGCTGCTACCCCAAAAAAAAGTGCTGACAAAAAGAAGTTAGAAAAGCCTAAAGTGAAAAGTGTTAAAAAAACCAGTGCAGTAAAGGCAAAGCCGACAAAAGCAAAGTCTGCTGCCCCTAAGCCTAAAGTACCGAAAGCCAAATCCGCTACAGCATCTGCCGCCAAGCCTAAAAAAGCAGTTGCAGCAAAGAAAGCTAAGAAGTAATTTCAATACAAATATTATTTTGAAATTAAAACAAAAACCCACAGTCCTTTTCAGGACTACAAACAAATTAATCAAAGAGATATAAATTATTTTCGAAAAAAAAAAAAGAAAACACCTAAGTAGGTATACCAAAAATATTTGGATAGTTAAACTGAATTTAAAACGATAAAATTATTTCCATAGAGATATTTTATTTTTCATTTATTCGTTTTTGTATTTTATTTAAAAAAAAAAAAAAAATTAGGATCTCAATTTTTTATCAATGGTAATTAGGCAGGTAAAAACGCTTTTTTATTGCACCAGGTAGAAGCAATAGAGTTAATTCCCAGGTAAAAAATTAAATATTTTTTTTATTAGCATTTAACAGGTAAAAACGCTTTTTTTATTGCACCAGGTAGAGCAATAGAGTTAAGTTCGCAGGTAAAAAATGAAATATTTTTTTTATTAGCATTTAACAAAACTTTTTTTTTTAACAAAAAAAAAACACTATTTTTAATTCTTCTAATGTGCAATCGTAATTTTAGTCGCGTTTACGGTTGCATCAAGATTATTTTTTTTTAATGTACCTAGTACTTGGCTTCCGTCTCGTAGTTAACATTTTAATATGGTATTTTTTTTTTTATAAAATTCGGTTGTATCTCTTATTGAAATTTTTGCGGCCCTGAAAAGGGCCATTTTTGAAGAAATTCAATAAATAAATTACTTCGAGCTAGTATATTTGGTAACTGCTTTAGTTCCCTCACTAACAGCATGCTTGGCAAGTTCACCAGGCAACAACAATCGGACGGCAGTCTGAATTTCCCGACTTGTGATTGTTGAACGCTTGTTGTAGTGAGCTAAACGCGACGCTTCAGCAGCAATCCTTTCGAAGATATCGTTCACAAAGCTATTCATGATGCTCATGGCCTTTGATGAAATTCCGGTGTCGGGATGAACTTGTTTTAGAACTTTGTAAATATAGATTGCGTAGCTTTCCTTCCTCTTACGCTTCTTCTTCTTATCGGTCTTTGTTATATTTTTTTGTGCCTTTCCGGCTTTCTTTGCTGCTTTACCACTAGTTTTAGGCGGCATTTTTATTGTATTTCACTTCACTGTATTTTTTTTTAAAAGAACTATACACACTGACGATCAAACGAGAACTGTGAATTATCGCATTTCAACTTCTGAATTTATTCTCTCTTTGGACGCAGAGTTTGTGCTGCTACAATTCTGTTGTCATTTGTGTGAGCAGGCAGAAAATTTTCTATAAAATCAGCGAAGTTATAGGGATTCAGGTCATAAAACAGTGTGCAGTGAAACAGTGAACAACAGTGAGCAGTAAAATAATCTTATTATTTTATAAATTCGTTTTTTCATATTCATAAATAAAATAAATTAAAATGTCTGGCCGTGGTAAAGGTGGAAAAGTTAAGGGAAAGGCAAAGTCCCGTTCAAATCGTGCTGGATTACAATTCCCTGTGGGTCGTATCCATCGTTTGCTCCGAAAAGGAAACTATGCTGAACGCGTTGGAGCTGGTGCCCCTGTGTATTTGGCAGCTGTCATGGAATATTTGGCTGCAGAAGTTTTGGAATTGGCGGGAAATGCTGCTCGTGACAATAAAAAAACCAGAATTATCCCCCGCCATTTGCAATTGGCTATCCGCAACGACGAAGAGTTGAACAAATTGCTTTCTGGTGTAACCATCGCACAAGGAGGTGTTCTTCCTAACATCCAAGCTGTTTTGTTGCCAAAGAAGACAGAAAAGAGTGCCTAAATCTCGTGACAAAGAACAGAACTAAAAAAAAAACCGTCCTTTTCAGGACGACAAATCATTTCTATAAAGAGATATTTCATTTTTCATTTAATTTTTTAATAATAATAATATTTTGTATTTAATTCTGAAAAATAACTAGGTTCGATCTCCTTTTTTTATTATTGTAGCTTGTAGGTAAAAATCCTTTTTATTTTATTACCACAAATAGAGCAATCCAACTAAGTTCGCAGGTAAAAAAAAAAAACATTTTTAATTACCGTGGAGCAATAAAACTTTTTAACTTTTTGTTAATATGTTGCATTAAATAAAAACTATTGTAGAAAGTAGGTAAAAACTAATTTTTTATTGCCCCAGGTAGAGAAATACTACAACCAAGGTAAACAGGTAAAAAAAAAATTAATTACCGTGGGACAATAAAACTTAAAAAAAAAAAAAATGTTTGCTTCCACGTTTATGCATGTTTCGATTTTGAAAAACAAAATTATTTATTTGGAAATTGGCTTACTAGTTCAATATAAATTTATTTTTTTTTTTATTTGAATTTAGTTTTCAATCTCTTTTAGATTTGATTGTGGTCCTGAAAAGGACCGATTGTTTGTTAATATTTTTAATACTAACTCGATGATATTATAATTTAACCTCCGAAACCATAAAGAGTACGTCCTTGTCTCTTTAAAGCGTAAACTACATCCATAGCTGTAACTGTCTTACGCTTAGCATGTTCGGTGTAAGTAACAGCATCACGGATAACATTTTCCAGAAATACTTTTAAAACACCGCGTGTTTCTTCATAAATCAAACCAGAAATACGCTTTACACCTCCACGGCGAGCCAATCGACGAATTGCTGGTTTTGTGATGCCTTGGATGTTGTCTCGCAACACTTTACGATGGCGTTTAGCTCCACCTTTGCCCAAACCTTTTCCTCCTTTACCACGGCCAGTCATTTTTTATTTCTGATTTAATAATTTACTGAACTGCACTTCACAAAATTCACTTCCAAACTGTGCCCCAGTGAAGAATAGTCACCAGTATTTATACTTCTTTTAATAACACAACAATCACATTTCTAAATTCTAATTGGTAAATGGTATAAAAAATAAAATAAAACACATGAACGGAGACAAAAATACCCAATTTTATGACCTAAACTCGATATTTTTCGAAAATATATAAAAAGGCGAAAGTGTATGTAATTGTGTATTGTGATCAGTAAAGTGAAGAAAATTAAAAAAAAGTGGGTTGGCTACGTTTCCCCGCAGCACGTTTCCCCGTGGCACGTTTCCCCGTGGCACGTTTGCCCGAGTCACGTTTCCCCGCAGAATCCTACTTTTTTGATACTATGGCGACAGCGCATGAAGAAATTCCATTCCCATACATTTTGGTGACACCAAATGATGAGAATCACGGAGAACGAAGTTTCCTACTATTTTGGTTTGCAGAAGACGGCACTGGATTAGGCTCCTCCTCCTTTTTAAAAAAGTATATAACCGAAATTCGGTCAGCAATATTCTTCAGTTCTTATCCGGCCTCGATGGAAATAGGTCGGATGTAAAAAAGTTCTTCTAAGAACTAAAAAAAATTATAAAGAGGTATTAAATTTTTATTTTTCAACATAATTTGATTTAGCAATTTTTTAAGTAGTTCTTTTTTTGAGTAAAAACAGATACTAGTTTATCAGTTAGTTATATCATCGATATCATGAAATAAGGCCAAATGTGGGGATTTGGTTCTATTGCACTTTGACAAAATTGAAATTTACTAACCTAATCCACAACTCTTGTTTGGAATTTTTATTTTTTTGCTTGCTTACATTATAAAAGTGCCAGCATTGGGTTGTGTAAAAAGCGAGGTATGTATGGGGGGGCATGCTGCCCCCCTGCAACCCCCCTGCTTGGACACACTATAGGATTTGGGGTAGGTGCGAGTTTGGGTGTATGCAAAGTATCTTTTGCTCTCTCTACAATCATTTTAAACCCTTAGAATACATTTTTTTTACTTATTATAGTGTCAACAGCGTTCTAGGCTTATTGGCACAGAATTGCAGCATCCATTTTCCATTTATTCACTGTCATTAGCACCGAAATCAGACTTCAAAATCATCGACACATCGACTTTCCATACTAAAATACATTTAGTTTAGGTTACACTAAATCGTGAGAATCAACAAGAACGAAGGTGTGAAATTCGCCGACCAAATTTTATATTTAAGCAGCAGTGATTCCGGGACAAACTTCAGTTCTTTTTAGAACTCGATGGAGGTTAGACCTCCTCTAGCAAATCGCGGGGAGATATTATGCCTTCTCATTTCAGGTTGGTATTTGGGAACGCTTTCAGTTATTTTAAGCGTGTTAGGATTTTTTCCTTTAACGCTCAAAATGGCTTTTAAGCGTTTTGGCAATTTTTTAGGGTAAAAATGGCCAAAATACTTTTAGGGTATGAAAATAAAAAAAAAACGCTTAAAATGGGTTTTAAGCGTTTCGGCAATTTTTTGAGTTAAAAATTCCAAAAATATGAAAATTAAAATAAACGCTTAAAATAGCTTTTAAGCGTTTTTGAAACTTTTAGGTCAAAAATGCTTTGTAAATACGCACTAACTAAAAATTCACAGAAACGCTTAAAATGCCATTCAAGCGTGAACAATCATTTTTTTCAAGTTCTGATAGCAATTTTGGGCATTTTCCAATTTTTTTTTCTAGCTAAAATTGTCTTTTAAACGTCTTTTTTCATCGCCTCGCCAACTTCTTCTGATTGGCCGAAATAATTTAAAAATATTTTCACAAAAATTAAATATTTTGTTAAAAATATTAACTTAGAATATTTTTGTAAGTTAATACTTTTTAATAAGGTACTGCCAATCCCGAAAAGTATATTTTCGTACTTAAAAAGTATCAGAAATTTTTCGGGGAAACGTGGCACGGGCAACTGATTTTCAGCCAAACGGGTCGTTCCCAAAAAAAGTGACATGGCTCGTACAAAGCAAACTGCTCGTAAATCGACCGGTGGAAAAGCTCCACGCAAGCAGCTGGCTACCAAGGCAGCCCGTAAAAGTGCTCCAGCCACAGGGGGTGTAAAAAAACCACATCGTTATCGTCCCGGAACAGTGGCTCTTCGTGAAATCCGTCGTTATCAGAAGAGCACCGAATTGTTGATTCGAAAATTGCCGTTCCAACGTTTAGTTAGAGAAATTGCTCAAGATTTCAAAACCGATTTGCGATTCCAGAGCTCAGCTGTTATGGCGCTCCAAGAAGCTAGTGAAGCTTATTTGGTTGGTCTTTTTGAAGACACTAATTTGTGCGCTATTCATGCTAAGCGTGTTACAATTATGCCAAAAGATATCCAATTGGCAAGACGTATCCGTGGCGAACGTGCTTAAATCATCATAAAAAAAAAACGGTCCTTTTCAGGACCACAAAAAATCAAAAAGAGATAGAATTAAATTTCATTTTATTATTTAGGATACAAATCTTACGACTACAGTACCTAGTACCTACCTACATTATAAAGGTAGTTTTCTATTGTGCGTGGCCACAAAATTTAATTAAGATATTTGTAGATTCTAAGACACTATTTTCTTAGCAAAGCAATAAAATATTATTTAAATGTATAGGTTCTAGGTAGTATAGAATTAAAATTGCCAATTTATAACAGTTTGTCGCCATTAACGCGCTTCGCACGACTTAAAAAAAAAAAAAAACAAGAACTGGGTCGAAGTATGTCCACCGGCGCAGCGGATGATCTCGGCCCTGCTTTGCTACAAAACTTTTATCAATTTGCATATCTAAAACTTCCTATATTGTATATTTTATTTTATAGACTAGATTTATTAGTTTATGTTTTATTTTAAAAAGTTAGATATGAATTTTTTTTTTCATGTCTTAGATTTTATTTTATGATTGATGCAAAGGAAATTCTATTTGTTTCAAGAGTACAATATTACATAAAATGTTTGCAAAAGAATAATTATTTTATTTACGTTATTAAAAGGACTGAATTCCAGTATTTAACATAAAAATTAAGATTTTGTTTAAAGCATTTGAATTGGAATCATTTTCGACGCCAATTTACGCTTTGGTTATTCTTCTATTTTGCATACATTTTCAAGTGCATTAAGATATGGCCATTTAAAAGTTGCAAATAGTCAATAAATGTTGTTAAGCAATTACAAAAAGAATATTTTATGTGTATATTAATATATTAAAGTCTTATTTTGGTATTAAACTGTTGTAAAACTTATTTTCGAAGAAAATGCTACCGCTTAGAGAAAGTAGGTATGATACGCGTTTCATTACTTAAATTATTTTAATTGAATTCAAGAGAAACGTCATAATATTTTGTTAAAATTTTTAAATAACTAGTTTAAATGAACTATTAGCTTCATGAAAAAATTAATTTCGAGTTGAATATATATTTTATTTATTAATTATAAGCATTCTTAAACGTAAGTATTGGAAAAATATCACCAAACATTAACTTCAATTGTAATTTTTACATTAATAGATACTTTTATTTAAATAAATTTATTAAATAAATGATCCATTATTATTGTAAGAATAAATATAATAAGTTTGTTTTTAGTTTATTAGCTGAAAACATGTAAATTATTTAAGTTTTAAGAGGAACCTAAGATCGAAAAGTGTGCAAATTATGTACAAAATGAATTTTTTGAAAACCTTCGTTCTTGTTGATTCTCAGTTAATCAAGTCTATGGGCTGTACGTGGTGTTTGAAAATGATTGAAAATAGTGAAAAGTGAATTAAAGGTTTTTTATTTACAAAAGCTAAAGAGTGATAAAAAGAAAAAAAAAAATCAAAATGTCTGATACTGTCGCTGCATCTCCTGCAATTATTGCAGAAAAAAAACCGAAGAAGGCCGCTGCTAGTGGTTCAAAGAAACCAAAATCAACACCAACTCATCCTCCTACACAGCAAATGGTAGATGCCGCCATTAAAACATTGAAGGAACGCGGTGGCTCTTCGCTTCTGGCTATCAAAAAATATATCGCCGCTACTTACAAAGTTGATGTTCAAAAGCTTGCTCCATTTATTAAAAAATATTTAAAAGGTGCTGTAATTAGTGGAAAATTAGTACAAACAAAAGGAAAGGGTGCTGCAGGATCCTTCAAGTTATCACCATTAGCAAACAAGGAACCAAAAGCAAAGTCTGCAGAGAAGAAAAAATCTGCTGCTAAACCAAAAGCTGCCGCTGCCAGTGACAAAAAATTAAAAAAGGTGGTTGGTGAAAAAAAAGTTAAGAAAGCTGCTGCTACCCCAAAAAAAAGTGCTGACAAAAAGAAGTTAGAAAAGCCTAAAGTGAAAAGTGTTAAAAAAACCAGTGCAGTAAAGGCAAAGCCGACAAAAGCAAAGTCTGCTGCCCCTAAGCCTAAAGTACCGAAAGCCAAATCCGCTACAGCATCTGCCGCCAAGCCTAAAAAAGCAGTTGCAGCAAAGAAAGCTAAGAAGTAATTTCAATACAAATATTATTTTGAAATTAAAACAAAAACCCACAGTCCTTTTCAGGACTACAAACAAATTAATCAAAGAGATATAAATTATTTTCGAAAAAAAAAAAAGAAAACACCTAAGTAGGTATACCAAAAATATTTGGATAGTTAAACTGAATTTAAAACGATAAAATTATTTCCATAGAGATATTTTATTTTTCATTTATTCGTTTTTGTATTTTATTTAAAAAAAAAAAAAAAATTAGGATCTCAATTTTTTATCAATGGTAATTAGGCAGGTAAAAACGCTTTTTTATTGCACCAGGTAGAAGCAATAGAGTTAATTCCCAGGTAAAAAATTAAATATTTTTTTTATTAGCATTTAACAGGTAAAAACGCTTTTTTTATTGCACCAGGTAGAGCAATAGAGTTAAGTTCGCAGGTAAAAAATGAAATATTTTTTTTATTAGCATTTAACAAAACTTTTTTTTTTAACAAAAAAAAAACACTATTTTTAATTCTTCTAATGTGCAATCGTAATTTTAGTCGCGTTTACGGTTGCATCAAGATTATTTTTTTTTAATGTACCTAGTACTTGGCTTCCGTCTCGTAGTTAACATTTTAATATGGTATTTTTTTTTTTATAAAATTCGGTTGTATCTCTTATTGAAATTTTTGCGGCCCTGAAAAGGGCCATTTTTGAAGAAATTCAATAAATAAATTACTTCGAGCTAGTATATTTGGTAACTGCTTTAGTTCCCTCACTAACAGCATGCTTGGCAAGTTCACCAGGCAACAACAATCGGACGGCAGTCTGAATTTCCCGACTTGTGATTGTTGAACGCTTGTTGTAGTGAGCTAAACGCGACGCTTCAGCAGCAATCCTTTCGAAGATATCGTTCACAAAGCTATTCATGATGCTCATGGCCTTTGATGAAATTCCGGTGTCGGGATGAACTTGTTTTAGAACTTTGTAAATATAGATTGCGTAGCTTTCCTTCCTCTTACGCTTCTTCTTCTTATCGGTCTTTGTTATATTTTTTTGTGCCTTTCCGGCTTTCTTTGCTGCTTTACCACTAGTTTTAGGCGGCATTTTTATTGTATTTCACTTCACTGTATTTTTTTTTAAAAGAACTATACACACTGACGATCAAACGAGAACTGTGAATTATCGCATTTCAACTTCTGAATTTATTCTCTCTTTGGACGCAGAGTTTGTGCTGCTACAATTCTGTTGTCATTTGTGTGAGCAGGCAGAAAATTTTCTATAAAATCAGCGAAGTTATAGGGATTCAGGTCATAAAACAGTGTGCAGTGAAACAGTGAACAACAGTGAGCAGTAAAATAATCTTATTATTTTATAAATTCGTTTTTTCATATTCATAAATAAAATAAATTAAAATGTCTGGCCGTGGTAAAGGTGGAAAAGTTAAGGGAAAGGCAAAGTCCCGTTCAAATCGTGCTGGATTACAATTCCCTGTGGGTCGTATCCATCGTTTGCTCCGAAAAGGAAACTATGCTGAACGCGTTGGAGCTGGTGCCCCTGTGTATTTGGCAGCTGTCATGGAATATTTGGCTGCAGAAGTTTTGGAATTGGCGGGAAATGCTGCTCGTGACAATAAAAAAACCAGAATTATCCCCCGCCATTTGCAATTGGCTATCCGCAACGACGAAGAGTTGAACAAATTGCTTTCTGGTGTAACCATCGCACAAGGAGGTGTTCTTCCTAACATCCAAGCTGTTTTGTTGCCAAAGAAGACAGAAAAGAGTGCCTAAATCTCGTGACAAAGAACAGAACTAAAAAAAAAACCGTCCTTTTCAGGACGACAAATCATTTCTATAAAGAGATATTTCATTTTTCATTTAATTTTTTAATAATAATAATATTTTGTATTTAATTCTGAAAAATAACTAGGTTCGATCTCCTTTTTTTATTATTGTAGCTTGTAGGTAAAAATCCTTTTTATTTTATTACCACAAATAGAGCAATCCAACTAAGTTCGCAGGTAAAAAAAAAAAACATTTTTAATTACCGTGGAGCAATAAAACTTTTTAACTTTTTGTTAATATGTTGCATTAAATAAAAACTATTGTAGAAAGTAGGTAAAAACTAATTTTTTATTGCCCCAGGTAGAGAAATACTACAACCAAGGTAAACAGGTAAAAAAAAAATTAATTACCGTGGGACAATAAAACTTAAAAAAAAAAAAAATGTTTGCTTCCACGTTTATGCATGTTTCGATTTTGAAAAACAAAATTATTTATTTGGAAATTGGCTTACTAGTTCAATATAAATTTATTTTTTTTTTTATTTGAATTTAGTTTTCAATCTCTTTTAGATTTGATTGTGGTCCTGAAAAGGACCGATTGTTTGTTAATATTTTTAATACTAACTCGATGATATTATAATTTAACCTCCGAAACCATAAAGAGTACGTCCTTGTCTCTTTAAAGCGTAAACTACATCCATAGCTGTAACTGTCTTACGCTTAGCATGTTCGGTGTAAGTAACAGCATCACGGATAACATTTTCCAGAAATACTTTTAAAACACCGCGTGTTTCTTCATAAATCAAACCAGAAATACGCTTTACACCTCCACGGCGAGCCAATCGACGAATTGCTGGTTTTGTGATGCCTTGGATGTTGTCTCGCAACACTTTACGATGGCGTTTAGCTCCACCTTTGCCCAAACCTTTTCCTCCTTTACCACGGCCAGTCATTTTTTATTTCTGATTTAATAATTTACTGAACTGCACTTCACAAAATTCACTTCCAAACTGTGCCCCAGTGAAGAATAGTCACCAGTATTTATACTTCTTTTAATAACACAACAATCACATTTCTAAATTCTAATTGGTAAATGGTATAAAAAATAAAATAAAACACATGAACGGAGACAAAAATACCCAATTTTATGACCTAAACTCGATATTTTTCGAAAATATATAAAAAGGCGAAAGTGTATGTAATTGTGTATTGTGATCAGTAAAGTGAAGAAAATTAAAAAAAAGTGGGTTGGCTACGTTTCCCCGCAGCACGTTTCCCCGTGGCACGTTTCCCCGTGGCACGTTTGCCCGAGTCACGTTTCCCCGCAGAATCCTACTTTTTTGATACTATGGCGACAGCGCATGAAGAAATTCCATTCCCATACATTTTGGTGACACCAAATGATGAGAATCACGGAGAACGAAGTTTCCTACTATTTTGGTTTGCAGAAGACGGCACTGGATTAGGCTCCTCCTCCTTTTTAAAAAAGTATATAACCGAAATTCGGTCAGCAATATTCTTCAGTTCTTATCCGGCCTCGATGGAAATAGGTCGGATGTAAAAAAGTTCTTCTAAGAACTAAAAGAAATTATAAAGAGGTATTAAATTTTTATTTTTCAACATAATTTGATTTAGCAATTTTTTAAGTAGTTCTTTTTTTGAGTAAAAACAGATACTAGTTTATCAGTTAGTTATATCATCGATATCATGAAATAAGGCCAAATGTGGGGATTTGGTTCTATTGCACTTTGACAAAATTGAAATTTACTAACCTAATCCACAACTCTTGTTTGGAATTTTTATTTTTTTGCTTGCTTACATTATAAAAGTGCCAGCATTGGGTTGTGTAAAAAGCGAGGTATGTATGGGGGGGCATGCTGCCCCCCTGCAACCCCCCTGCTTGGACACACTATAGGATTTGGGGTAGGTGCGAGTTTGGGTGTATGCAAAGTATCTTTTGCTCTCTCTACAATCATTTTAAACCCTTAGAATACATTTTTTTTACTTATTATAGTGTCAACAGCGTTCTAGGCTTATTGGCACAGAATTGCAGCATCCATTTTCCATTTATTCACTGTCATTAGCACCGAAATCAGACTTCAAAATCATCGACACATCGACTTTCCATACTAAAATACATTTAGTTTAGGTTACACTAAATCGTGAGAATCAACAAGAATGAAGGTGTGAAATTCGCCGACCAAATTTTATATTTAAGCAGCAGTGATTCCGGGACAAACTTCAGTTCTTTTTAGAACTCGATGGAGGTTAGACCTCCTCTAGCAAATCGCGGGGAGATATTATGCCTTCTCATTTCAGGTTGGTATTTGGGAACGCTTTCAGTTATTTTAAGCGTGTTAGGATTTTTTCCTTTAACGCTCAAAATGGCTTTTAAGCGTTTTGGCAATTTTTTAGGGTAAAAATGGCCAAAATACTTTTAGGGTATGAAAATAAAAAAAAAACGCTTAAAATGGGTTTTAAGCGTTTCGGCAATTTTTTGAGTTAAAAATTCCAAAAATATGAAAATTAAAATAAACGCTTAAAATAGCTTTTAAGCGTTTTTGAAACTTTTAGGTCAAAAATGCTTTGTAAATACGCACTAACTAAAAATTCACAGAAACGCTTAAAATGCCATTCAAGCGTGAACAATCATTTTTTTCAAGTTCTGATAGCAATTTTGGGCATTTTCCAATTTTTTTTTCTAGCTAAAATTGTCTTTTAAACGTCTTTTTTCATCGCCTCGCCAACTTCTTCTGATTGGCCGAAATAATTTAAAAATATTTTCACAAAAATTAAATATTTTGTTAAAAATATTAACTTAGAATATTTTTGTAAGTTAATACTTTTTAATAAGGTACTGCCAATCCCGAAAAGTATATTTTCGTACTTAAAAAGTATCAGAAATTTTTCGGGGAAACGTGGCACGGGCAACTGATTTTCAGCCAAACGGGTCGTTCCCAAAAAAAGTGACATGGCTCGTACAAAGCAAACTGCTCGTAAATCGACCGGTGGAAAAGCTCCACGCAAGCAGCTGGCTACCAAGGCAGCCCGTAAAAGTGCTCCAGCCACAGGGGGTGTAAAAAAACCACATCGTTATCGTCCCGGAACAGTGGCTCTTCGTGAAATCCGTCGTTATCAGAAGAGCACCGAATTGTTGATTCGAAAATTGCCGTTCCAACGTTTAGTTAGAGAAATTGCTCAAGATTTCAAAACCGATTTGCGATTCCAGAGCTCAGCTGTTATGGCGCTCCAAGAAGCTAGTGAAGCTTATTTGGTTGGTCTTTTTGAAGACACTAATTTGTGCGCTATTCATGCTAAGCGTGTTACAATTATGCCAAAAGATATCCAATTGGCAAGACGTATCCGTGGCGAACGTGCTTAAATCATCATAAAAAAAAAACGGTCCTTTTCAGGACCACAAAAAATCAAAAAGAGATAGAATTAAATTTCATTTTATTATTTAGGATACAAATCTTACGACTACAGTACCTAGTACCTACCTACATTATAAAGGTAGTTTTCTATTGTGCGTGGCCACAAAATTTAATTAAGATATTTGTAGATTCTAAGACACTATTTTCTTAGCAAAGCAATAAAATATTATTTAAATGTATAGGTTCTAGGTAGTATAGAATTAAAATTGCCAATTTATAACAGTTTGTCGCCATTAACGCGCTTCGCACGACTTAAAAAAAAAAAAAAACAAGAACTGGGTCGAAGTATGTCCACCGGCGCAGCGGATGATCTCGGCCCTGCTTTGCTACAAAACTTTTATCAATTTGCATATCTAAAACTTCCTATATTGTATATTTTATTTTATAGACTAGATTTATTAGTTTATGTTTTATTTTAAAAAGTTAGATATGAATTTTTTTTTTCATGTCTTAGATTTTATTTTATGATTGATGCAAAGGAAATTCTATTTGTTTCAAGAGTACAATATTACATAAAATGTTTGCAAAAGAATAATTATTTTATTTACGTTATTAAAAGGACTGAATTCCAGTATTTAACATAAAAATTAAGATTTTGTTTAAAGCATTTGAATTGGAATCATTTTCGACGCCAATTTACGCTTTGGTTATTCTTCTATTTTGCATACATTTTCAAGTGCATTAAGATATGGCCATTTAAAAGTTGCAAATAGTCAATAAATGTTGTTAAGCAATTACAAAAAGAATATTTTATGTGTATATTAATATATTAAAGTCTTATTTTGGTATTAAACTGTTGTAAAACTTATTTTCGAAGAAAATGCTACCGCTTAGAGAAAGTAGGTATGATACGCGTTTCATTACTTAAATTATTTTAATTGAATTCAAGAGAAACGTCATAATATTTTGTTAAAATTTTTAAATAACTAGTTTAAATGAACTATTAGCTTCATGAAAAAATTAATTTCGAGTTGAATATATATTTTATTTATTAATTATAAGCATTCTTAAACGTAAGTATTGGAAAAATATCACCAAACATTAACTTCAATTGTAATTTTTACATTAATAGATACTTTTATTTAAATAAATTTATTAAATAAATGATCCATTATTATTGTAAGAATAAATATAATAAGTTTGTTTTTAGTTTATTAGCTGAAAACATGTAAATTATTTAAGTTTTAAGAGGAACCTAAGATCGAAAAGTGTGCAAATTATGTACAAAATGAATTTTTTGAAAACCTTCGTTCTTGTTGATTCTCAGTTAATCAAGTCTATGGGCTGTACGTGGTGTTTGAAAATGATTGAAAATAGTGAAAAGTGAATTAAAGGTTTTTTATTTACAAAAGCTAAAGAGTGATAAAAAGAAAAAAAAAAATCAAAATGTCTGATACTGTCGCTGCATCTCCTGCAATTATTGCAGAAAAAAAACCGAAGAAGGCCGCTGCTAGTGGTTCAAAGAAACCAAAATCAACACCAACTCATCCTCCTACACAGCAAATGGTAGATGCCGCCATTAAAACATTGAAGGAACGCGGTGGCTCTTCGCTTCTGGCTATCAAAAAATATATCGCCGCTACTTACAAAGTTGATGTTCAAAAGCTTGCTCCATTTATTAAAAAATATTTAAAAGGTGCTGTAATTAGTGGAAAATTAGTACAAACAAAAGGAAAGGGTGCTGCAGGATCCTTCAAGTTATCACCATTAGCAAACAAGGAACCAAAAGCAAAGTCTGCAGAGAAGAAAAAATCTGCTGCTAAACCAAAAGCTGCCGCTGCCAGTGACAAAAAATTAAAAAAGGTGGTTGGTGAAAAAAAAGTTAAGAAAGCTGCTGCTACCCCAAAAAAAAGTGCTGACAAAAAGAAGTTAGAAAAGCCTAAAGTGAAAAGTGTTAAAAAAACCAGTGCAGTAAAGGCAAAGCCGACAAAAGCAAAGTCTGCTGCCCCTAAGCCTAAAGTACCGAAAGCCAAATCCGCTACAGCATCTGCCGCCAAGCCTAAAAAAGCAGTTGCAGCAAAGAAAGCTAAGAAGTAATTTCAATACAAATATTATTTTGAAATTAAAACAAAAACCCACAGTCCTTTTCAGGACTACAAACAAATTAATCAAAGAGATATAAATTATTTTCGAAAAAAAAAAAAGAAAACACCTAAGTAGGTATACCAAAAATATTTGGATAGTTAAACTGAATTTAAAACGATAAAATTATTTCCATAGAGATATTTTATTTTTCATTTATTCGTTTTTGTATTTTATTTAAAAAAAAAAAAAAATTAGGATCTCAATTTTTTATCAATGGTAATTAGGCAGTTAAAAACGCTTTTTTATTGCACCAGGTAGAAGCAATAGAGTTAATTCCCAGGTAAAAAATTAAATATTTTTTTTATTAGCATTTAACAGGTAAAAACGCTTTTTTTATTGCACCAGGTAGAGCAATAGAGTTAAGTTCGCAGGTAAAAAATGAAATATTTTTTTTATTAGCATTTAACAAAACTTTTTTTTTAACAAAAAAAAAACACTATTTTTAATTGTTCTAATGTGCAATCGTAATTTTAGTCGCGTTTACGGTTGCATCAAGATTATTTTTTTTTAATGTACCTAGTACTTGGCTTCCGTCTCGTAGTTAATATTTTAATATGGTATTTTTTTTTTTTATAAAATTCGGTTGTATCTCTTATTGAAATTTTTGCGGCCCTGAAAAGGGCCATTTTTGAAGAAATTCAATAAATAAATTACTTCGAGCTAGTATATTTGGTAACTGCTTTAGTTCCCTCACTAACAGCATGCTTGGCAAGTTCACCAGGCAACAACAATCGGACGGCAGTCTGAATTTCCCGACTTGTGATTGTTGAACGCTTGTTGTAGTGAGCTAAACGCGACGCTTCAGCAGCAATCCTTTCGAAGATATCGTTCACAAAGCTGTTCATGATGCTCATGGCCTTTGATGAAATTCCGGTGTCGGGATGAACTTGTTTTAGAACTTTGTAAATATAGATTGCGTAGCTTTCCTTCCTCTTACGCTTCTTCTTCTTATCGGTCTTTGTTATATTTTTTTGTGCCTTTCCGGCTTTCTTTGCTGCTTTACCACTAGTTTTACGCGGCATTTTTATTGTATTTCACTTCACTGTATTTTTTTTTAAAAGAACTATACACACTGACGATCAAACGAGAACTGTGAATTATCGCTTAGGTTAGGTTTTTTATTGAACTTTATATATACAATTGGAAAACTTAAGATTAAGGATTTTATGAAAATAAATAATTTGTTGGCACAGAGGGGGCCTAACTTAAGCATTGACAATGTTTTTTAAAATTATAATAATTATAATATACATGAAAATTTAACTTAATAATAATCTGCTGGCTTGGTTTCTTTCTCGGGTTGTTCCGTCCCGGTTGTCCAGATGTTGGGTTTGGTGTGGGTTACTTGGTAAATTTTTCAGCCACGGTGGTATGCTGACTCCGTGTCAGCGTAGAACTGAATTCCTTCATCGTTGTCGGTTGGTATGTTTGTTATATCCAAGGCACTAAGGTACCTTGGCTCTGGATGTCGTTCCTGGGTGGTCATCCTTCTCATCAGCTGGTTAGGGTGGTTGGCGGTGTTAGAGATGAGTTTCTTTGCCAATTGCATGAGAAACTGGTCCAGTGGCTTTATTTTCGCTTCTTCGTACACTCTCTGGTTGCTGTGGTGTTTCTGTCGCTGCCGATCGTAGGTGAGTCCGGTGCTTAACCTCAGGATCTTCCTTTCGAAGAGTTGGAGCTTCTGCATCGCCGTCTTTGAAATGGTGTACCATACAGGAAAGTTGTAACTGATGACCGGTCTGATAAGTTGCTTGTATATGAGTAGCTTCGTTGGCTGGCTTAGTCCGGTTCGTCTTGCAAGCAGTGGGTGCAAGCGATGAAACGCGAAGTTGGCCTTCCTTAGCACCTGCCTCGAGTGAGGGTTGAACCTGAATAGCTCGTTGAAGTTCACTCCAAGGTATTTGACGTTCCTTTTGGCTGCTATCGTTGATCCGTTAGGAAGCTTCAGGACCAGATTTCTGCTTATTGCTGCAGTTCGACAGCGGATGCCATTGGTGGTGGGTCTCCGGAAGCACACAAGTTCCGATTTGGCAGTGTTGATTCGGATACCCCACTTTTCGTAATAGCTGAAGAGTCTGGAGACGTGAGCTTCCACTCTCCGAGCTGCTATGGCAGGCGCTATCGATGAGGCATATGTGAGTGAATCGTCAGCAAAAAGCAGGTTCTCACAATCAATTGGCACCGGTTGATCGGACGTCATCAGGCTGTATAGGAAAGGTCCCAGCTTCGATCCCTGGGCGACTCCGGCTTTGATAGGTTTGACTGATGATTTGCAGCTATCCAGTTGGACGAAGAATTTTCTGAAAGAAAGAAAAGAAAATAATATTTTTATTAATGGCGAAGGTAATCCAATCAGTCGAAGTTTGTGGATAAAGGCTTCTATCCATACGCTGTCGAATGCTTTCTCGACATCCAGAAAGCATCCTACGGTGGCACGATAGCTGTTAAGTGCTGAGGAGACGTCAGTTTGAAACTTCATTAAGGGATGTAGTGTTGAATGTCCTTCCCGGAAGCCAAACTGCATGTGAGGGATGATGCTGTTTTCGCTGCAGTATATTCTGAGCCTTCTTAGGATGACTTCTTCTAGGATCTTACTGATGCTGTTTAGGAGGGATATAGGCCTATAGTTCGAGACCAGGTTTTTAGCGCCTTTCTTCGGGATTGCCACGATTTTTGCCGTTTTCCATTTCACAGGGAAGTAGCAGTTGTTGATACAGTTGTTTATGATGATTGTTAGGAGTATCATCACTGCATGTGGAAGCCTTTTGATGATGTAGTTGGAGATTCCATCCGGTCCAGTTGACTTCTTCGGTTTTGAGTTGATAATGATTTCCGCTATTTCCTCAGGTTGGCATAGTTGTGGGTTGTCCGTTGGGCAACTAGCTGGGAAATGGTCGTCAAATTGGACTCCTTCCAAATTTGGTTGTAAGGTCTGTTGGACGGATGTCCTGACTTCATCCAAGAACACTGGGTCCGTAGATGGGCTAGGTGTGAAGTTCTGTTCAAAGTGGCTCGCAAAGACCTCCACTTTGTCAGCTGTTGTTGTCACTTCAGTGTTGTTGTGGATGATGACGTCGGGCATGGGCTGGGTTTTCCCTAGACAGCTGTTTATTTCGCTGAAGGCGTTTGGTCCTGGCTTGATGGCCTGTAATCTCTTCACGAATCTCGTGTTGTTGTGGTGCTGGATCGCGTTCCTGAACATTATGTTGACACACTGTAGTTCGCTTCTGACTGCCTGGTAGTCGTTGTTGATCGTGTTGAGCTCTCTTTGGTGAATTCTTTGTAGCCGTTTCCTCAACCTTTGTCTGTGGGAATACAGATTCTGCACATACTCCGGGAGGTGTTGGTACCTATCCTTAGACGTCTTGGGTACTTTCTGTACTTCTAGGGCATTGGAGATAGCTGACTCCAGGCAGTCGATGGCACTGTCAATTTCCTCATTCATAAGGTTTCTGTTTGATGGTGGAATTATGACGTTGTCTTCTATGTCCCTCTGGAGCTTCTCAATATCCAGCCTTCTGTAATTGACGTGGTTCTCAGGTGGGACTGTTGTCAGCAGAACAGGTTGGCTGAGATTTAAGGATAGTAGGACTGCTTCATGGTCCGAGTCGCTGGGTAAAGTTGAGCAGGTGTAGTTGCTGATTCCTGGAATTAAATAAATAAAATTAGAAGTTAGTAAGAAGAAGTCTAATGTTGATGGAGTCCTGGGAAAGGTTGGTTTTGGCTGCGACACAACAACCAGGGAGTGCTCTTCACTATTAAAGTTCATCCAGTCCATGATTGCCTTTCCTTCAGGGTTTATAGATGTGTCCAGCCATTGATGGTGCCTTGCATTGAAGTCGCCGCCAATGAGTCCGTAGGTTGTCTGCTTCAGAGTCTGGTTGAGAATGTGTAGGTCGCTTCTAATGTTTCTAGCGGAGGAGTTACACTTGAAGTATACACTGATTACTGTCAAGGTTTCTCCTCTCCCTAGTTTTATCCTGATGGCGGTGGCTTCACTTGTCTGCAGTCCCGGTATGATGACTTCGCTGGTGTTGGGGGATATCTTATCCCTTATGTAGATGGCCGTCCCTCTTCGGATCTCAGTTTTGTCCTGCCGGAAGGTCTTGTACCCGGTGATGTTAATGTTGTTCTTCCTTTTCACGTTGGTTTCGCTGATGAGTGCAATGTCCGGGTTATTTCGTTTCATAAATAGGTAGAATGATGTCCTCTTCTCCAGGCTGTACAATGAATTCACATTGTACGTCACTATGTGCAGTTTCTTTAGTTGCATATTTGGAAAAGGAAGGTGGCCAGTGCCACGGACTTCTCTCCATCGCTTAGCTGAGCGTAATTCGGCAGAACTGCACTCCTAGCTTTACCCATGACCGTGAGCAGGTCGGAACCAAAGATCCTCTGAACTTCGTTGTTCAGGTTTACTGGTGCCGATGTTTTGGCTGGTCCACTTTTCGTTGCCATGGTCCTTGGTACAACTGGCCGAGGTGCTGTCATCTTGGCTGGTGCTTTTGGTTGTTGTGCCTTTGGGGGAGCTGCTTTTGGTGTTTGGCCTCCTTTCACCATTTCCGCGAAGCTGACTGCGGGCCGAGTAACCGCGCAAGCTGACTTTGCCACAAACGCTTGGTGAACTTTCCTTTCTGCTAGGATCTTGTTCCTCTCTGTTTGCTTTGCTTTAAGAGTTGGGCAACCCTTAAAGCTAGCTGGATGTCCTTCCTTCTGGCAGTTGGCGCACCAAACATCTAATCCTGCATTCTCCTTGCGTTTGCACTGGCCTGGCTCGTGGTCTTCTTTACACTTTACGCACACGTATTGGCGACCGCAGTTAGTGGCGACGTGACCGAAACGTTGGCAGTTTCTGCACTGCACGATGTCGTTGGATTTAAGGCGCTCCCAATGCACCCTTTGGTTCATTACCAAAGTCTTGGTGTAGACTTCAGTGATGTTGCAATCCTTGCTCAGTTCCACGACAAAGTTGTTGTAGGTTTTACCCTGCGCCTTCTTTGCCTTGAAATGAGACACTTTGATGACTGGGAGCCCCTCAATCCTCAGTTCGTCCTCCACTTCAATGGCTGCATACGTGTGGTGAATTCCTTTTAATAAGAGCAGGTTCTTCCTTTCCTCTCGTGGCGTGAACGTATTATATTGTATCTTCCGTGTCATCAGGAAGTTGTAACGAACCGTTGGTGTTGTTCCTTGACCTCTCCCTCCCTTACCACCATTACAACCCCATGCCTACAGGAACATGAGGCTGATCCTGGCAGCAGGAAGGAGAGGGCGTCCAGGCTACGGCAGCGGGGCATGCTTGCTTTAGCTCATCCTAGCTCGTCGGAGGGGGGGGTTCTTGCCACCATAGCACTGGACTGGGGTTACGATAGATATATCATGCCGAATTATTATATTAACAGAGAATTAGGTCCAAAAAAAAAAAAACCGGAACCAGAATTCGTCAAAAAAAAGGAAGGGTGTGATTCCTATAGGGGGGGAGAGGGTCGAAGATGTTGATGCCCTCTGGAGGATTTGCCCACCCATGTATCTTAAAGATACCTCCTTGGCTACTGCGTCCTCCTACATTGAGCAGCAGCCCCTATGTTGTTATTTATGCTTAAGCTTACCTAGACTTCATCCTTCACTCTCCTCCTAGCTCCAACCGTCACCTCCACCTAAGACTTTAAGTTTTAGGCCTCCATCCTAAATCAAAATAAAAAACCAGTGGAAAGAAAACAAACTTCCCATCTAAATAAAATGCTTCAATCTTTCATCGAACGACAGCCACCGAAAGAATTATCAAAATAAATAATCCAAAATATTTTTAAGATAAATTTACAATATTTTATTGTGGACCCAAATGTAGAAAAATCTCAAATTAGCATTAAATTAAAAAAGAAAACAAAAAAAATAATAAAAAAAATATATAAATAAGTTTAAAGATAACAAATAAATTTTTTTTTTTCAGTGTACTTAAGATTGGTGGTTATTTGTTTGTTTATATAGATTATATATATATATATATATATATATAGATTAGGAAACCAAATCTAACTTCTTTTCTTTTCTTTCCCTTTTTAAATTATTTACATTTTTTGTTTTCCAAATCAATATCAGTTTGACCACCCTTTCTCTCTTTTTTTTTTTTTTTATTCCAAAAAAAATCAAAACAGAAAAAAAGATTTGGGTTTTCTGTTTTTTTTCTTTTTATTTTGTTTATTTTAAAACCACACAAAAATTTTACATAATAAAAAAAAGTGACTTACTCTGTCATCCCAAACTGCCAAGGAGGTGCACCGCTTTGGAGTATCGCCGTCACTGAAATTAGAGTTAGGTTTTTTTTTTTGCTGTTTTGTTTTTGTTTTGTTTAAGGGCAAGGGATGGTTTAGATTTCTTTATTTTTTTTTTTTTTTATTAAATATATATATGTACTGTACATATATGTTAGATTTGCTGACCACTTATTTTTTTGACTTTTTTTTTTTATAAATTTTTAATTTTCAATCATTCTTTAAAAAATTTTTTTTTGTTTTTTTTTTTTTATTTTTTTTTTTTTTGGTTTTTGGGCCACCTTATTTAATAATAGTATAAATTTTCACTTATAAACTACAACACCAAACAAAAACGCTAGACACACTAGGAGAGAGGGGGGAGATCACGAAAAGGGTTATGGCGAGTGGAAAAAAAAAGAAGGTAAGTACACTAGGGATAACAAGTATGCACACAAGGAAAAGATGGGTGTCCAGTCCGATGGCTCCAATGATTTTTCGCTTCCAGGTGATGTCTTCTGGTAACGTTTAGTAACGATCTTCTTACAGGTGCAAAGTTTTGTTGTTGATTTCTCAGTTTTCCTTTTTTGTTTATTTTTTTGGTTTTTTTGTATTACTTTATTTTATTTCACTTTCTTTTTTTTTTCAGGTTCAGGTAAGTATATGTAGGTAGTTATTAGGGTATTATTTACTAATTTTTTCTTTTTCAGGTTTTTTTCAGGTTTTATAGTTTTGTTGTTTTTTTGTTATTTGTTATATTTTTATGTTGTTTTTTTTTTTTTTTTTTTTTTAATTTTTTTCTTTATTTTCTGTTAGGTTCTTTCTTTAATACACAGCAATCATTAGGTACTTTTTGTTCCCCTTTTTTTTTTGTCAATTTACACTTTTCTCTAGCAAGGGGGGTAAGGGGGGGGGGAGGCCGCACGTACTCGATTATTCGAATTTCGACTGATAAACGATATATCTTTTATATTTTGAAGGGAATTCATAGTGGTATATGAATAAACATATGTACGTATATTAGTACTTGATTTTATTCACTTTAGATTTTTTTTTCTTTTTCTTTTATTATTTTATTTCTCATTTATGTTCTTTTAGTATTTCGTTTCTAATTTATGTTCTTTTGAAACTTTTAGTATTTTACATTTGTATTCACTATATTTTTTTTTCTTTCGTATCGTGGCACTTTTCTTTTTTTTTCCTTTTTTTTGTCTTTAGAATTTTATCCCGAGACCCGCACTGCATAGAGATTATGTAACTAATGACTTCTCTGTCGATACCTCTTTCTCCCGTAGTGATGCTAATCATCGCTTGCGGGACTATCATGCCACCCACGATTAGCTGTCCACTCTTATGTATTAACATAATAGCGGTCCTTGCTACTGTTGGAAGTCCAAATACTTAAATGTCTGATGTACATAGAGGGTACGGTGTATAATTTGAAGACAAAAAAAAACTAAGGCGTTAGAAAAAAAAAATATTCGTAGTTAGATCATGTTGTTTGTTAGATTGCATAGAGTTTTTTTTTTTTTGTATCATTATATTATAGTCTGGGCCATAGGGTTTACTATTATTATTTGTAATTATTATTTATTATATTATTATTATTATTATTATTATTATTATTATTATTATTATTATTATTATTATTATTATTATTATTATTATTATTATTATTATTATTATTATTATTATTATTATTATTATTATTATTATTATTATTATTATTATTATTATTATTATTATTATTATTATTATTATTATTATTATTATTATTATTATTATTATTATTATTATTATTATTATTATTATTATTATTATTATATTATTTATTATTATTATTATATTATTTATTATTATTATTATTTGGGGGTTATAATTTAAAAAAAAAATCTATGTGCCGTTTCCCACAAAGCTTCGTCTTTCAACGAGATCGTTCGAGTCGAAAGAGGAAGAAAAGAAACATCCCAGCTTCTTAACTCGAGTCTCATGCGCTGACTGTTGCCGGGCCTTCAAAGAATTTATTTTTTTAGATCTTTGCAATGAAAAATCCCAACTTTTTTCCCATTTAGGTCCTCCAGCTCGTAAAGATTATTTCCAATTATTTTCGAAATTCTCATTTTGACAAATTTCGGACCAAGCTTCGCACAGAATTTCTTCGACGCATCACTTAAAGCGAAATTCCTGCGGAAGACCACATCTCCGATCGCAAACTTTACATCCTTGCTCCTTAGGTTATAGGTGTTTTCGTATTTATTATGAGCATTAGCGAGAGAGTTCTTTATATAAGCGTGCAGAATGTTCATATGTGCAGCTTTGGAAACGATATCGATGTCTGAGTTGTTAAGTCCATTAAGTTTACGGAGCAATTTATAGTCAGAGCCATGTTCCACGCATCTTTGTCCAAATAAGGCTTCGTACGGAGACATGTTTATTGCCGAGTGAACTGTTGTACGAAGGGCGCTAGCTGTCGACTGCAAATTACTGTCCCAGTTTCTTTGATCAGGATCTATGTAGGCTCTAATAGCTGCGAGAATCGACCTATTAACCCTCTCGCTAGCGTTTGCTTGAGGTGAATATGCGGCGGTCCTGACATGGTTTATCCCTAGCATCGACATGCACTTCACAAACTCATGGCTAATAAATTGTCTGCCGTTATCGGAGAGTATGGTTTCCGGGACTCCAAAAACGCAGAACACCTGTTCTCGCAGAAACTTCAATACCGCTTCGGTTGTTGCTTTTCGAAGAGCTTTTACGACCACAAACTTGGTCAACTGGTCCAACGCAATCACAATATGAGTGTTGCCGTCTCTCGAGCGTGGATACGGGCCCAGGAAATCGATGTACAATATCTGGAATGGTCGCTCAGCCAAAAATGCTTTGCCCATCGGAGGTCTCAGCGTTGTATTTGGGGCTTTCGAGGCCTTGCAAATGTCGCACATCCCGATAAACGCCTTTACCTGGGCTGCCATGTTAGGCCAGAAGAATTGTTGCTGTAGTCGATATAAGGTTTTCGCAATTCCTCCATGCGAAGCCCGTGGCGGCTGATGGGCCAGAGCGATCAAGCGTTCAGTCAGAGGTTCTGGAACCCAAAGCTTCCATACTTGGTCATCCTCTACGGGATTCCCTGTGCAATGTTTGACCTTCTTGTAGACGAAATTTTCCGACACTTGAAGGTCAGGTAGCCTTATCTTTTGTTCTTTGATGCTGTCTATGAGCTTGAGGTATTCCGTAGATTTGAAACTAGGATCCTCCAGATCAATATGCAACACATCACAGGAATCTTTAAACGTCGTAACATCGCAAACCAGTGTGTCCACCCCATGCAGTCGTGAAAGTGCATCGGGTACGACATTCTGGGATCCTTTGCGGTGTTCTATGGTGAAATCGAATCCCTGAAGCTTTAAGCTCCATCTCGCTAACCGACCACTGAGGTCCCTCTGACTCATCAACCACCTCAAACTCGCATGGTCCGTCACAATTTTAAAGGCATGTCCTTCGATGTAAGCTCTAAACTTCTGAACTCCCATGACAGCAGCCAGGCATTCACGTTCGGTCACACTGTAATTGCGCTGGGCCGAGTTGAGTTTCTGTGAGTGGTAATATATAGGTCGTTCGTTTCCACTCTCGTCCAATTGGCTAAGCACACAACCAATTCCGGTATTCGAAGCGTCACAGAGAACAATGAACTCCTTTGAGAAATCCGGATTCACTAAGAGCGGAGCAGTAGTCAGGGCCATCTTCAGTTTGTTGAAAGCATCGATCGCATCTTCAGTGAAAGCAAACTTTTTCCCTTTTTTCAGCGTATCGGTGATGGGAGCTGATAGAGAAGAGAAGTCCCTCACAAAACGTCGGTACCATCCCGCCATTCCCAAGAATCGCCGCACTTGTTTCGCCGAAGTCGGAGTGGGAAAATCTGTTATGGCAGCTACCTTGTCTGGATCCGTCTTCAGGCAACCATCTCCGACAATATATCCTAGGTACTTTAATTCCTTAAAGCAGAATTTTGACTTCTGGACGTTCATTGTCAATCCTGCTTCCTTCAGTCGACCGGCCAAAATCTCTAGCAACTGAATATGCTCCTCAAAAGTGCTTGATACAACCAACAAGTCGTCCAGGTACGGGAAGATTTTCTCTCTCAGTTTATGCGGAACCACCTTGTCCATTAATCTGACCATGCGTTGAGGTGCATTGCAGAGGCCAAAGGGCATAACCGTAAACTGCAACAGGGGCATACCGGGCACAGTAAACGCTGTCTTTTCCCGCGACGATTTCTCAAGCGGGATCTGCCAAAAAGCATCTTTCAGATCCACACTCGAAATGAAATGTGTATCTGGAAGACGCGATAGCAATCCTTCTATATGAGAAAGTGGATACGCATCTTTCTTTGTCTTGGCGTTGACCTTCCTGTAGTCTAGGCATAAGCGATTTTTGCCGGGCTTACGCACTAGAACTACAGGAGAACTCCACGCGCTGGTACTTTCCTCAATAACTCCGAGTTTAAGCATACGTTCCAATTCCTCATATAGGAGTTTCTGCACCGCTGGAGAAATCGGATAATGGCGCTGCTTAATGGGCTCTGCATCCCCTGTATCAATCGTATGTACCTCCAGCGTTGTTTTTCCTAAGCCTTCAACAGCAGAGGAGGGGAACAAGCTAATGGCATCTTTTAACCGTTTGGACTGTTGTTCGGTTAATATATGGGCATTCGGATCTGTTTTGTTCTGTTTTGTTTCATTTGTGCAAGAGATTTCGGAGATTAACTGAGGAGCGATATCAAACTCCCTCCAGAAGTCGATTCCCAGGTATAGTTTCTGCTGCAAGGATGGAACCAGATAAAGAGGAATTGTTTTCGTCCTCCCTTTGTAAGTAACCTCCGCACAGACTCTTCCCACAATGGCTTGGTTCTTTCCGTCTGCGGTCTTCACTTCGGAAGAAAGTTTCGAGATATGCTGGTTGTGTTTTTGAAGGAATTCGATACCGTTCGAGCCTAAGCAGCTTATGCTGGCCCCACTATCGAGAAGGCCTTGCAGAGGCTCTCCAAAAATGTGCACCGTAGCGTAGGGTCGCGGATCTTCTAAGTTGCATAAGGTGGTGGCTTCAATGGCTTGATGCGCCTTTTTCTTCTCCCGAAACTTCTTCCTCAGCTTAGCCACTTTCTCGGAAACGATGGTATTTTGGTCACCAAAAATCCTTTTACGCACGTCGAGGTAATTTTGGAGCCTTTCGTGTAGGGTTTTGCTTGGCCTTCTGGGAGCAACTGGTGGTTGTTGATCTTCATTTTTAGGGGGTTGACAAGGACGTTGTAAAATTCTGAGGGCTGACACAGGTGATGGTGGTGAAGCAGAGTTGGTGACTGGTATGGACTCAGAATTGCTGGGGGAAGGAGGAGCAATAGCAGGAAATTTTACTGTGCATCCGGGTTCTTCTCCAGAGAGCAATTCCCCCGGGGCTTCAAACTGCTCTTCGGCTCGTTTCCCGAGCATCGAGGACATTGCGGAGAGGTGATATTGTCCCAGCCACACTTAAAACAGAAGAGGGACCTCTGAGGGTCAGGGCATTCGAAAAACGAATGGCCCTTACCCTTGCAATTCCAACAGGTGAAATTGCGAGTATCCCTTTCCTTCCTAGGGTGGAATGCCTCTATCTCGGGAACGAAATCCTGTCCCTCCCTTTCCTCAGCAACGAGCTCGGAGACAGCGCTTCTACGTGGAGGTGGTGTTGGTCCAATTCGTGGCTTTAGCGCTCCGGCTTCACGGTCGAGAATGTATTTTTCCACCTTCCTACATACATGGACCATTTGAGCTAAGGTACTGGTATTGAACGTAATCAGTAACAAACCCATTTGTCGTCGAACGTTGTTTTTAAGAATGTCAATAATTTCAGTGTCTGTCTTAGGAACTCTCAACCTACTGTTCAGTTTTTGAATTGCAGTGTAGAAGTCGTCAAAAGTCTCTGTCTGTCCCATATGTCTGTCGTACAGCTTTCTCGACAGCTCTGAATCTGTTTCCAGACTCCTAAACTGCTCCACTAGTGCGTCTTTCAATGTAAGCCAGGGTACATCCGGGTTCGCCTTCACGTAAACCCAAAACCAAGTTTCAACTCCACCAGAGATGAAATGATGAAAGTTGATGACGATTTCATCCCAGGTCGCGTTGTAGCTTACTTTTAGCCTCTCTAGCCGAAACAAAAAGTCATCAACGGTCATTGCTTTGTTGTCGAATTTAAGCCCCCATTTGTGAAAGTTTTGTAGTCTATAGGAACGAGGCACTGCCCGAGTGTTGTTGACGGGGTCACTCAAGGTCAGGTTGTGTAATTGGCGCAGAAATTCATCCATGTTGGAGTGATCAGCTGCTGCATTTCCACGTGGAGGTGAGCGAGGGCGTAATGGAGTTCCATTCCGCGTTGGCGAACGGTTGTCGGGTGAAAATCTTGGTGGAACATTGATGGCATTAGAAGAATGGTGCGTTTCCTCGCGTTGAGTTTTATTTCGTGGTGAAGGTCGAGGTATGACTTCCGGTGTTTTTTCCATCAGCTTCTCACGCATTATCCCTGCCAGCTCGTCTCGCAACGCATTCCTGGTTCGCTCCATCTCCCCCGTGAAGAACCGAAAATCTTCAGCTCGACTCGCACCAACAGCAGCAGTGACCACATCCTGGATATACCCGGTTAACTGTTCCTCAGTTGCACCGCTTATCGATTCGCGTGGTCTTGGAGTAGGTGATGGTCGCCTACTCTGAGAAATCCCACCCATAGCTTGCGCTAGTAATGATGAAGCTCCCTCGCTACTACTTGCCCCATCTAAAGAATGTCGTGGAGGTGGTAGAGGTGGACCCTTAGCTGTGGCCGCTAGGTCCGCAAAGGAATCTGTAAGTAAACTCGACCGTAGAACACGTCCTACCGTAGGGTTCTTACCCTTGCCCTTTGGCATTCGACTTGGCATGTTAAAGATCAAAATTGAATACAATAAAAGATACCGTTGAGAGGAATTAAAAAAAAATTAAAGTTTTGAATTCAAAATATAAATTCAAGAAAAAAAAATCAAAAAAAAAATATAATAATAAAAGTGAATGAAAAATGAAAATACTACTGAAATAAAAATTCAAAATAAAATCTCAAAAGTTGAGTGTAAATTAGATTTAGTTATTTTAAAAAAAAATTATCAAAATCCAAAAGAAAGCAAAAAAGTATATATGTATAAAAAAATGAGAAAAAAAAAAATAATCAAAAATAGTTTCTTAAAAGTTCAAAAAAAATTCATAAATGTAGTCGAGGTGGAAGTGACGCAACCCGAAGAAGCAAGATGACGATGAAGGCTGGTACCCCCTAACAAATCACGTAAGTTTGATCAGGATACAAGCAAACATACTGCTTTCACAATAATGCATCCTGGACCTAGGACGTATTGTATGACAGTGCTTGTGCTTGCTTTGTTCAACTGGCTTTCACAGCCAATTGGCAGACAAGCCGCAAGAACACTACACGAATAAAACAGAAAGGAAATAGACTTAGAAGGCAAACAAAAAAAAATGAACAACTGAAGTCGGAATAGGTCTCCAAACTTAGGCTTCAAAATTTTTTATATGTTAAGTGTAGGTGTTATAATATATTTATTGATTCGCGAAATCGCAACTGCGTAACTGTGGATCAACAGACCCAATTTACCGGACGTTCCGGAGAAACAACAAAATTAAAAAGAAAAAAAAAAAAAAAAAATGTTCAATAAAATTCAATTTAAGGAACAACAGCTGCATAAAGTTGGGTAAATAAACCTCTTTATCGGATGTTCCAAACAAAAGAACATCAAAACATTTGTAAATGGTGTTTCTATTTAAAAACCAAAACATTTCCCTTGTCCAACATACACTACGTATCCACAGCATGTTCACCGATGTATTCCTGACCAAACTACCCTTCAAGATGTTCTAAATTTGAACGAATTCTGCCCCACGTTGGGCGCCACCTGTAACGAACCGTTGGTGTTGTTCCTTGACCTCTCCCTCCCTTACCACCATTACAACCCCATGCCTACAGGAACATGAGGCTGATCCTGGCAGCAGGAAGGAGAGGGCGTCCAGGCTACGGCAGCGGGGCATGCTTGCTTTAGCTCATCCTAGCTCGTCGGAGGGGGGGGTTCTTGCCACCATAGCACTGGACTGGGGTTACGATAGATATATCATGCCGAATTATTATATTAACAGAGAATTAGGTCCAAAAAAAAAAAAACCGGAACCAGAATTCGTCAAAAAAAAGGAAGGGTGTGATTCCTATAGGGGGGGAGAGGGTCGAAGATGTTGATGCCCTCTGGAGGATTTGCCCACCCATGTATCTTAAAGATACCTCCTTGGCTACTGCGTCCTCCTACATTGAGCAGCAGCCCCTATGTTGTTATTTATGCTTAAGCTTACCTAGACTTCATCCTTCACTCTCCTCCTAGCTCCAACCGTCACCTCCACCTAAGACTTTAAGTTTTAGGCCTCCATCCTAAATCAAAATAAAAAACCAGTGGAAAGAAAACAAACTTCCCATCTAAATAAAATGCTTCAATCTTTCATCGAACGACAGCCACCGAAAGAATTATCAAAATAAATAATCCAAAATATTTTTAAGATAAATTTACAATATTTTATTGTGGACCCAAATGTAGAAAAATCTCAAATTAGCATTAAATTAAAAAAGAAAACAAAAAAAATAATAAAAAAAATATATAAATAAGTTTAAAGATAACAAATAAATTTTTTTTTTTCAGTGTACTTAAGATTGGTGGTTATTTGTTTGTTTATATAGATTATATATATATATATATATATATATAGATTAGGAAACCAAATCTAACTTCTTTTCTTTTCTTTCCCTTTTTAAATTATTTACATTTTTTGTTTTCCAAATCAATATCAGTTTGACCACCCTTTCTCTCTTTTTTTTTTTTTTTATTCCAAAAAAAATCAAAACAGAAAAAAAGATTTGGGTTTTCTGTTTTTTTTCTTTTTATTTTGTTTATTTTAAAACCACACAAAAATTTTACATAATAAAAAAAAGTGACTTACTCTGTCATCCCAAACTGCCAAGGAGGTGCACCGCTTTGGAGTATCGCCGTCACTGAAATTAGAGTTAGGTTTTTTTTTTTGCTGTTTTGTTTTTGTTTTGTTTAAGGGCAAGGGATGGTTTAGATTTCTTTATTTTTTTTTTTTTTTATTAAATATATATATGTACTGTACATATATGTTAGATTTGCTGACCACTTATTTTTTTGACTTTTTTTTTTTATAAATTTTTAATTTTCAATCATTCTTTAAAAAATTTTTTTTTGTTTTTTTTTTTTTATTTTTTTTTTTTTTGGTTTTTGGGCCACCTTATTTAATAATAGTATAAATTTTCACTTATAAACTACAACACCAAACAAAAACGCTAGACACACTAGGAGAGAGGGGGGAGATCACGAAAAGGGTTATGGCGAGTGGAAAAAAAAAGAAGGTAAGTACACTAGGGATAACAAGTATGCACACAAGGAAAAGATGGGTGTCCAGTCCGATGGCTCCAATGATTTTTCGCTTCCAGGTGATGTCTTCTGGTAACGTTTAGTAACGATCTTCTTACAGGTGCAAAGTTTTGTTGTTGATTTCTCAGTTTTCCTTTTTTGTTTATTTTTTTGGTTTTTTTGTATTACTTTATTTTATTTCACTTTCTTTTTTTTTTCAGGTTCAGGTAAGTATATGTAGGTAGTTATTAGGGTATTATTTACTAATTTTTTCTTTTTCAGGTTTTTTTCAGGTTTTATAGTTTTGTTGTTTTTTTGTTATTTGTTATATTTTTATGTTGTTTTTTTTTTTTTTTTTTTTTTAATTTTTTTCTTTATTTTCTGTTAGGTTCTTTCTTTAATACACAGCAATCATTAGGTACTTTTTGTTCCCCTTTTTTTTTTGTCAATTTACACTTTTCTCTAGCAAGGGGGGTAAGGGGGGGGGGAGGCCGCACGTACTCGATTATTCGAATTTCGACTGATAAACGATATATCTTTTATATTTTGAAGGGAATTCATAGTGGTATATGAATAAACATATGTACGTATATTAGTACTTGATTTTATTCACTTTAGATTTTTTTTTCTTTTTCTTTTATTATTTTATTTCTCATTTATGTTCTTTTAGTATTTCGTTTCTAATTTATGTTCTTTTGAAACTTTTAGTATTTTACATTTGTATTCACTATATTTTTTTTTCTTTCGTATCGTGGCACTTTTCTTTTTTTTTCCTTTTTTTTGTCTTTAGAATTTTATCCCGAGACCCGCACTGCATAGAGATTATGTAACTAATGACTTCTCTGTCGATACCTCTTTCTCCCGTAGTGATGCTAATCATCGCTTGCGGGACTATCATGCCACCCACGATTAGCTGTCCACTCTTATGTATTAACATAATAGCGGTCCTTGCTACTGTTGGAAGTCCAAATACTTAAATGTCTGATGTACATAGAGGGTACGGTGTATAATTTGAAGACAAAAAAAAACTAAGGCGTTAGAAAAAAAAAATATTCGTAGTTAGATCATGTTGTTTGTTAGATTGCATAGAGTTTTTTTTTTTTTGTATCATTATATTATAGTCTGGGCCATAGGGTTTACTATTATTATTTGTAATTATTATTTATTATATTATTATTATTATTATTATTATTATTATTATTATTATTATTATTATTATTATTATTATTATTATTATTATTATTATTATTATTATTATTATTATTATTATTATTATTATTATTATTATTATTATTATTATTATTATTATTATTATTATTATTATTATTATTATTATTATTATTATTATTATTATTATTATTATTATTATTATTATTATTATTATTATTATTATTATTATTATATTATTTATTATTATTATTATATTATTTATTATTATTATTATTTGGGGGTTATAATTTAAAAAAAAAATCTATGTGCCGTTTCCCACAAAGTTCTTGATCGTGTCAAATGCCTCTCTGTTTCCAGCGTTGATAATAGTCATTTTGGTATTTTTGTTTTTGAATGTCACTGACAACTTGTTCGTTTTGCAGAACCTGCTGATCTCGGCGATGTTTCCGGAGAAGCAAAAGATTGGTGGCATTCCTGTAGGCTTGGCGGCGTTGTTGTCGGTTTTTGGTGGTGGTGGCGGCTGTGTGACGGTTGTTGTTGTTGCTGCTGGGTGTTTCGCTGTCGGTGGCTGGGTTTGGTTTGGTTGTTGTTGCTTGGCGGCTGTTGGCTTTGGAGTTGGTGCTGTTGCTGTCGATGTTGATGGTGACTCAGCTTCCAGCTGGGCGCGTTTAGTAACGCTGCTGGTTTTTTGTTGAGTCATGTCCTTTTTTCGTGGTCTCTTCTGTCCTGGTAAGGGAGAGTCACTGAAATCTTCTGCGCTGTCATCCACGTCATCCTCACTTGAAGACTCGACACTACTAGCGGTTGAAGAATCTTCATCGCTAGTAACGTCTTCCGTCTCCATGTTGTCTTCTTCTTCTTCGATATCTGCTTTTGGAGCGATGAATTTGCTTATGGTCTCACTAAGCCTCTGACCGTATTCAGGACTTAGATTGTTGACCATCCTCGCCAGCAATGCCTCAAGCGAAGCAAATGCTGCCTCCGGATTAAACGGTTCGCCCATTTCCGGCTTAACTTTCACTTTTACTTTTAATTACACTGATTAAACACAAAACACTTATTTTGAAAAAAACCTTTGTTTCGCGGAAAAACCAGTGTGATTATCTGGCTAGTGCAGGTAGCAAGCAGGTATACCTGAGTTTGCACTTTGTCTATTTCGGGGTGGGTTTTTTTATTTTTCCGTATTTCACTTCACTGTATTTTTTTCTAAAAGAACTATACACACTGACGATCAAACGAGAACTGTGACTGTGAATTATCGCATTTCAACTTCTGAATTTATTCTCTCTTTGGACGCAGAGTTTGTGCTGCTACAATTCTGTTGTCATTTGTGTGAGCAGGCAGAAAATTTTCTATAAAATCAGCGAAGTTATAGGGATTCAGGTCATAAAACAGTGTGCAGTGAAACAGTGAACAACAGTGAGCAGTAAAATAATCTTATTATTTTATAAATTCGTTTTTTCATATTCATAAATAAAATAAATTAAAATGTCTGGCCGTGGTAAAGGTGGAAAAGTTAAGGGAAAGGCAAAGTCCCGTTCAAATCGTGCTGGATTACAATTCCCTGTGGGTCGTATCCATCGTTTGCTCCGAAAAGGAAACTATGCTGAACGCGTTGGAGCTGGTGCCCCTGTGTATTTGGCAGCTGTCATGGAATATTTGGCTGCAGAAGTTTTGGAATTGGCGGGAAATGCTGCTCGTGACAATAAAAAAACCAGAATTATCCCCCGCCATTTGCAATTGGCTATCCGCAACGACGAAGAGTTGAACAAATTGCTTTCTGGTGTAACCATCGCACAAGGAGGTGTTCTTCCTAACATCCAAGCTGTTTTGTTGCCAAAGAAGACAGAAAAGAGTGCCTAAATCTCGTGACAAAGAACAGAACTAAAAAAAAAACCGTCCTTTTCAGGACGACAAATCATTTCTATAAAGAGATATTTCATTTTTCATTTAATTTTTTAATAATAATAATATTTTGTATTTAATTCTGAAAAATAACTAGGTTCGATCTCCTTTTTTTATTATTGTAGCTTGTAGGTAAAAATCCTTTTTATTTTATTACCACAAATAGAGCAATCCAACTAAGTTCGCAGGTAAAAAAAAAACATTTTTAATTACCGTGGAGCAATAAAACTTTTTAACTTTTTGTTAATATGTTGCATTAAATAAAAACTATTGTAGAAAGTAGGTAAAAACTAATTTTTTATTGCCCCAGGTAGAGAAATACTACAACCAAGGTAAACAGGTAAAAAAAAAATTAATTACCGTGGGACAATAAAACTTAAAAAAAAAAAAAATGTTTGCTTCCACGTTTATGCATGTTTCGATTTTGAAAAACAAAATTATTTATTTGGAAATTGGCTTACTAGTTCAATATAAATTTTTTTTTTTTTTTATTTGAATTCAGTTTTCAATCTCTTTTAGATTTGATTGTGGTCCTGAAAAGGACCGATTGTTTGTTAATATTTTTAATACTAACTCGATGATATTATAATTTAACCTCCGAAACCATAAAGAGTACGTCCTTGTCTCTTTAAAGCGTAAACTACATCCATAGCTGTAACTGTCTTACGCTTAGCATGTTCGGTGTAAGTAACAGCATCACGGATAACATTTTCCAGAAATACTTTTAAAACACCGCGTGTTTCTTCATAAATCAAACCAGAAATACGCTTTACACCTCCACGGCGAGCCAATCGACGAATTGCTGGTTTTGTGATGCCTTGGATGTTGTCTCGCAACACTTTACGATGGCGTTTAGCTCCACCTTTGCCCAAACCTTTTCCTCCTTTACCACGGCCAGTCATTTTTTATTTCTGATTTAATAATTTATTGAACTGCACTTCACAAAATTCACTTCCAAACTGTGCCCCAGTGAAGAATAGTCACCAGTATTTATACTTCTTTTAATAACACAACAATCACATTTCTAAATTCTAATTGGTAAATGGTATAAAAAATAAAATAAAACACATGAACGGAGACAAAAATACCCAATTTTATGACCTAAACTCGATATTTTTCGAAAATATATAAAAAGGCGAAAGTGTATGTAATTGTGTATTGTGATCAGTAAAGTGAAGAAAATTAAAAAAAAGTGACATGGCTCGTACAAAGCAAACTGCTCGTAAATCGACCGGTGGAAAAGCTCCACGCAAGCAGCTGGCTACCAAGGCAGCCCGTAAAAGTGCTCCAGCCACAGGGGGTGTAAAAAAACCACATCGTTATCGTCCCGGAACAGTGGCTCTTCGTGAAATCCGTCGTTATCAGAAGAGCACCGAATTGTTGATTCGAAAATTGCCGTTCCAACGTTTAGTTAGAGAAATTGCTCAAGATTTCAAAACCGATTTGCGATTCCAGAGCTCAGCTGTTATGGCGCTCCAAGAAGCTGGTGAAGCTTATTTGGTTGGTCTTTTTGAAGACACTAATTTGTGCGCTATTCATGCTAAGCGTGTTACAATTATGCCAAAAGATATCCAATTGGCAAGACGTATCCGTGGCGAACGTGCTTAAATCATCATAAAAAAAAACGGTCCTTTTCAGGACCACAAAAAATCAAAAAGAGATAGAATTAAATTTCATTTTATTATTTAGGATACAAATCTTACGACTACAGTACCTAGTACCTACCTACATTATAAAGGTAGTTTTCTATTGTGCGTGGCCACAAAATTTAATTAAGATATTTGTAGATTCTAAGACACTATTTTCTTAGCAAAGCAATAAAATATTATTTAAATGTATAGGTTCTAGGTAGTGTAGAATTAAAATTGCCAATTTATAACAGTTTGTCGCCATTAACGCGCTTCGCACGACTTAAAAAAAAAAAAAACAAGAACTGGGTCGAAGTATGTCCACCGGCGCAGCGGATGATCTCGGCCCTGCTTTGCTACAAAACTTTTATCAATTTGCATATCTAAAACTTCCTATATTGTATATTTTATTTTATAGACTAGATTTATTAGTTTATGTTTTATTTTAAAAAGTTAGATATGGATTTTTTTTTTCATGTCTTAGATTTTATTTTATGATTGATGCAAAGGAAATTCTATTTGTTTCAAGAGTACAATATTACATAAAATGTTTGCAAAAGAATAATTATTTTATTTACGTTATTAAAAGGACTGAATTCCAGTATTTAACATAAAAATTAAGATTTTGTTTAAAGCATTTTCGACGCCAATTTACGCTTTGGTTATTCTTCTATTTTGCATACATTTTCAAGTGCATTAAGATATGGCCATTTAAAAGTTGCAAATAGTCAATAAATGTTGTTTAGCAATTACAAAAAGAATATTTTATGTGTATATTAATATATTAAAGTCTTATTTTGGTATTAAACTGTTGTAAAACTTATTTTCGAAGAAAATGCTACCGCTTAGAGAAAGTAGGTATGATACGCGTTTCATTACTTAAATTATTTTAATTGAATTCAAGAGAAACGTCATAATATTTTGTTAAAATTTTTAAATAACTAGTTTAAATGAACTATTAGCTTCATGAAAAAATTAATTTCGAGTTGAATATATATTTTATTTATTAATTATAAGCATTCTTAAACGTAAGGATTGGAAAAATATCACCAAACATTAACTTCAATTGTAATTTTTACATTAATAGATACTTTTATTTAAATAAATTTATTAAATAAATGATCCATTATTATTGTAAGAATAAATATAATAAGTTTGTTTTTAGTTTATTAGCTGAAAACATGTAAATTATTTAAGTTTTAAGAGGAACCTAAGATCGAAAAGTGTGCAAATTATGTACAAAATGAATTTTTTGAAAACCTTCGTTCTTGTTGATTCTCAGTTAATCAAGTCTATGGGCTGTACGTGGTGTTTGAAAATGATTGAAAATAGTGAAAAGTAGAGTTGGGCAATTTAGTTCATTTGAGTGATCGATCAATTTAGTTCAAATCAAGTTACTGAACTAGTTCGTTCATTTTAGTTCAATTTAGTTCAAAATAGTATAGGTATTTTACAAAGAATTTAAAAAAATTAAGCTGTACATAAATTAAAAAGAGAAGACAAGAGCAAATTGTAAAAATTCCTTATAATAGAAACTCCATTTATCCAAAAATAATAAAAAAAGAGAGTACCTATTGGGCTAGACCCTGTTTAGATTCAGACTTCTTACTACGCCATGACGATGGGTTCGTGGGTGTGATTGTTAAGGGTTGCAAAGCTCTTCACCGCTTTCACCCACAAAATCATCGTCATGGCGTGGCGTAAAAATCACAATTGGCGCTTTCAGAAAAATGGGATCTCAGAGATTTCTCTCACTCAAAAGGTGACCAAGCAAATCCAAAATTATTTTTCCTCAGAGTTTTGACAGTAAAACTGAGAAATTTTGCTGAGAAATCCTGCTTACGTCATTGCTAAGATCGTATTTTCCTGAACACGCCTAATCTAAACAGGGTTAGGTGAGTGTGAACAGTTCCGTCATGTCATAAATGACTTCCTCTGTTGTCTGTTAATGGGTTGAATGTACACATAAATGTTATTCCACATAGGCTATCCACCTATCCCAAAAATTTTCAGATGCGTTGGGTTGTTGTTGCATCAGCTGTTTTGTCACAATGAATTACAATAACACAAACCTATCCGCATAGCTTTGGATTGATCCCCGAACGCGACTATTATATACAAAAAAAATATAAAATTGAAACTAATTCTTGCTTGCTCCTCGAGAACTAAATGAACTAGTGAACTAAGTGTGTGAACTAAGTTCACTAGTTCAGTTAAATGAACTAGTTCATTGAACTAGTTCGTTCGCGAACTACACAAGCCTAGTTTCGACAAATCTGGGAATTTTTATCTCGCCAAGTTGAGATAAATTGGTTTTGAAGTTTTGCCAACTTGTATCAAGGCGCAATGGAATCGACTCATCCCAATCAATTTTTGCAATCCAAAGCTCTTGTAATAAGATTTTTGCTTTGGTTACTATGGGGCATAACAAACCAGGAGGATCGAAAAGACGAGCGGAAACTGATAGTATGTTTCTCTTAGTGGCTCGTAGATCATTGAAATTGTTGTCCAAATTGAAACTAAATGTGTTTTCTTTGGGATGCCAACAAATTCCCAAAGTTTTTGTTGAGTCTGAATCATTGAATGTTATTGATTTTTCAGAACTCTGCGTATTGAGATACTCTGGATGGTTTGAAAACCATTTAGCCAACTGAAACACCCCTTTTTTAAGGACTTTTTGAATTTCGCATTTCATTATTTTAAGGGTTTCAAGATTATCGTCTCCAGTTAAGAGATCATCAACGTAAAAGTCTCTTCGAATTACATTTGACCCCGTGGGAAATGACGTTTCGTTAGCATCGCCCAACATCTTTAAACACCGTATCGCTAAAAATGGCGCCGGAGACGTACCATACGTTACAGTATTTAATCGAAAGTTTTGTAATGGTTGAGACGGATGCTGCCTCCACACTATGAGCTGGTAAATCGTGTGCTCTTCAGCAACAAGAACTTGCCGGTACATTTTCGTAATATCAGCCGTTATGGCATATTTGTGTGTACGAAAACGGAGCAGCGTCGAAAACAGCTCCTCTTGAATGGTTGGCCCAACCATCAAGATGTCATTCAGTGATAGTTGAGAAGACGTTCGACTTGAAGCGTCGAAAACAACTCTTAGTTTGGTACTTGTGCTTTGCGGTCGCAAAACACACTGATGTGGAATGAAATAGTGCGGGCCCTTTGGGATTTCGTTATTTGTTGGTGACATACGACCCAACGAAATGTATTCTTTCATGAAATCCATGTACATGGCTCTTAAATCGCTATTTTTGGATAATTTTCGCTCAAGTGCGAGAAACCGACGTCTGGCAGTTTCGAATGATGATCCAAGCGAGTTTGCAGATAATTTGAATGGAAGTTTTACTTCAAAGCGACCTATCGGCAAAAGTTTAGTATTTTCGATAAAGTGGTTTTCGCACAACTGTTGTTCTGGCGTTAGAAATTTTTTCGTTTCCCCAGGAATTTCTTCCAATAACCAAAATTTTTGTACAATTTTATCTAAGTCTGGTAAGTCGTCAGACTGACATACCAAATTGCAATGTTTTGTATTTTCATTTGTACCTTTGGGGTATTTCTCAGATATTATCCAACCAAGAAGTGTCTTTTGAATAGTTGGATATTCGGGACCTTGTTTAATTTGACCAACAGACAACAATTCGAAAAATGTTTCTGCTCCGATTAGTAGGTCAATTTTTTGGGGTTTATTGAAATACGGATCAACTAATTGAATGTTGGAAGGAATATTCCAATTCACAATGTTTATCGCTTGATCCGGCTGATATGACGATATCGAGTTCATTACCCAATAGTCAGCAGAAAACGAATGATCATTAAATCTTGATTTTACCTCTGCATGTACTTTTTTACTAACTGTAGTACTTGCCTTTCCAATTCCAAGCAGATTCAAGGCTTTTTCTTCTTTTTTAAGTTTTAATCTTTGGGCAAGTTCTTCTGTAATGAAGTTTACTTGAGAGCCAGAATCAAGTAACGCTCGAGCTGGCATATATTCTCCAGAACTGCCTTTTATTTGTACAATTGCAGTGGCAAGAATAACTTGATCAGTCGAAACAGAGGCATGCATTGCTTGAAAGCTTGTTGATGCTTGTGCCGGTTGGCTATTGAAAGTTGTTTCGTACTAATGCAGCAATGTATGGTGAGATCGATTGCAAACACTGCACCGACTTAGTTTGCATTTCGAAACTGTGTGTCCTTTTCGAAGGCAGTTAATGCAAATTGGAACACCCTTAGCGTATTCGAATCTTTGCAGTACAGGCAGTGCAGTAAATGTTTGACATGTCGTTATGTAATGGTCGTTCGATTTACAATATAAATATTTGGATTTGTTTTGTTGCGAGTTTACGCAAGCAAATGAAGATTTTTGATTTTTATGACGACTTGAATCTTGTTTTGGTTTGGATTGCTTATCAGAGAGTTTGAATTTTGCACTTGAAGCTTCTTCAGCAGAAAGATGCTGATATCTTTTATTAAGAGCTTCCTCACAGTCTTTCCATAAAGGAAGAGTATTGTAGTCTAATTGTTCTTCCCATTTTGACCTCGTGATTGCATCCACCTTTGACATAACTAAATGTATAATAATCGCGTTTGTTATATTCTTTTCATCACCCAATGAAAGAAGCGAATCATACATAAATTGCAGAAACTGTATCTATCATGCTTCGCAATGAAGACGCGGATGGTTTGGAAATTTCTTTTAATTCGAAAAGTGTTGAAACATTGTCAAAAAATATTAAACAATTATTGTCGTAGACTTTCTTTAAACTCGCCAGTGCCTTCGGATAGTTTTGTTCGGTGATTTGGAAAGCCTTAACCGTTCCTAAAGCTTCACCCGATAAACATGAAATTAAATGGTTGAAGTTTTCTATATCCGGAAGCATTGGATCGTTGTCGACTAAGTTTTCGAAAAAGCTGATGAAATTTTTATACTCGGAATATTTTCCACTGAATTTGGGCAAAGACATTTTCGGAAGTCGTGAATGGTGTGGGTTGCTAAAAGAATAGTCAACAGCACTCGACTTTCGTCTTTTATTGACCAGTGAAATAAGTAGTGCTTTTGCACCAACGCAAATGTCTTCCAATTCACCGCGGAAATCATCAGTCCTATCAGTTTCAGATTCTATTTCCGATTGACAACTCATTAATTGGTCAATATATGAATTTAAGATATCTAATCGACATTCTAATTCGATTGGATTTAACGATAAAGTTTTTTCTTCAAGACCCGTTTTTATGCGAATTATATTATTTTTAATTACTAGTCGCTGATGCCTTAAATGTTCAAGATCTGCGCTTTTTTTTTGGTGATTCCTGCCGTTTCTTGCCCGTCATTGTATTAGTTTGTTATTTCTTTATAAACTTTCGAAAACAATTGATTTGGTAGAATTAAATTATCTGAAAACTATTCAATTGCACTTTAGTTTTTGATTTTTAATTATTGGAAAATCGTTGAAAAATTAGTTTATTTTCATACGCAATTCCTCGAAAACGAAAATTAACTCAATAAACTATTTATGTGCAAATTACCGAAGTTATCTACTTCAAATCAAATTATTTGAAATTGGTTTTTTTTTTTTAATAATTTGCTGAACACACTCTTTGCATGAAAACTTTAGAAATTATTTTGTGTCATTGAATACGACCACTCTTCACAGCTGAGAACTTAACGAAAGTACATAACAACTGAACGAACTGTCAAACGAGTGAAATGTCAAAAAAGAATTTGTAAACAAATTTCACTTAAACAGGTTTCGCTCGTTTTTCGGTAAATTGTTTTATTAAATTTTTAATTATTAATCGGTATAATCGTTTAATTAACAACTCGCGAATTTAATTAAAAGAACGTAAAGTTCCAAAACAATTTCCAGAAGTGAATATTGGTGTGGTTGCGCAAAGGAAAATATCGATGTATGACGGTGACGACGGCGGCGGCGCGGCGGCAGATCGAGAAGCAAATTCGATTAAATTAATTTCGTGAATTATTAGTTTTAATTTCACTTTATATAAATAAATTAACTGGCAATAAATTTTTTACATGAAAAAACCACGCACTTTGTTTGTTTCACCAAAATTAATATACATATGTATACATACAATGTTAATTGCAAAAAAATGACAAAAACTGAAAGTTTGTGTTGTTCAATTAATCAATAATTATTGAAAACAAATAATGTTGCAATTTTGCAATTGATTTAACAAAAAACGCTTTCAGTTTTTGTGAATACCTCAGTTTCTGTCTCAACTTCCCTAGGGCACTTGTCAGTCATGCAGTTCTTGTGCATTGAGGGTGGCTTTGGAGCTCCAGGGTACCTATTCCTCTACAGGTGCTGATGACAACCGATGTTTCTTGGCGTTGGTGGTGGTTTTTGTTGTTAGGTTCACGAATGAAGCGAAAAGTGATTCCACCGAATTAAATTTATAAAAAACCACTCGCGATCAAGTCTTTACTGTATAGAAATATATACGTATGTATATATATATATATAAATTTGTACTTTAAGTACACTTTTCGGGCGCTCGGGCGCCATGAAAATTCGCAAGACTTTTTGCGACTTAGCTCTTATTTCGAGCTGAAAAATTAATTAAAAAAAAAAACTAAAGCGAAAAAATACAATACAGAACTAGCGAAATAAAAGACCGTGCGGTTTAAGTGTTCGGATTGGAATGCAAAAAAAAAGGATTTATTTTCTTTTTCTTATTTTTTACTTAAATAAAGATGGCCGGAAGGGCGCGAAATTCAAATTTTCGAATATTAAAAATTACTTCACAATAGTGATTTTTATTAAATGTTCTTGTTATTGACTCGTCAAAACACACATTGCCCAACTATTTCTCCCTTCTTGAGTTTAATTTCGTACGGTTTTATGTTCAGTATCCGTACAGGCACCATGTTGTTCTTTGGTGCCACAAGAGTCTTCCCTACCATGATGTTTTGGGAACTTTGTTCCGTATCTGGTTCCACCATGAGGTATCGATGGCTTCCACAGTCACCCTTTAGTTTCGTCCACAGGAATACTTCCGAAGAAGCGGGCAAGCAAATGTTTTCTTTGATGACGGTCCTAATAGTTGCTGAGTTTTCGTTGCCATAGACCATCGGAATCTCCACATTTTGAAACTTTAGAACTTGCTTACCGATATCCAAAATTATTCCATGCTCCTTCATGAAGTCGATTCCAACGATGCACTCGTCACATATATCCGCTACCAGAAATATATGCGAAAACTCTAGTTCTGCCAAACGAATCGTTAGACGAACCTCACCATACACTTTTTCTGCCTCTTCTGTGGCGGTCTTTAGACGGTAGCTATTGGTGTTATGTAGCCAATTCATCTTGACCAAGTCTCTTCGTACAATGGAGGCGGTGGCACCGGTGTCGATTGTAGCCACGTGGTTATTGTTGTTTATTATTGCCTCTACTGTCAGACTTTTGTTGTCTCGTTTAGTCTGTGAGACTTGGATAGTGTTTCTGGGGCCATCGATACCAGAAACCAGCTTCTGCCCTTCGAAGTTGGTTCTTACTCGTTTCCCGCCTGGGAAACAAGTTGAGCAAGAGTGTTGGTGTTATTGCTATGTTGTCGAACATTGGTTCTGCTTCCACAATGTTGACATGCAGCTCTTCTCGGTGGTAATCTGCACTGCCGCTGGAGATGTCCGGTTTTGTTACAATTCCAGCATCGAACAGGTCCTTCACGCTGGCTTCTTTGGAATGCGATTTTCTGACATGAGCATTCCTCGACTTCTACTTCTCTGACTCGATGAACTCCTTGGGGAGCTTGTTCTGCTGCTTCCATAGTCAGAGCAAACGCTAAAGCTTCAGGAAGCGTGCGTTTTCCAGCAGTTCGAATTGCTCGCTGTAAGTTGATATCAGATACAGCACGGATGAAGGCTTCTGTTGCGAATTGGCTGATGATTTCATCCCCTGCAGCTGGATATGCCATATGCGCCAACCGTTCGATGTCTGCTTGGAGCTGTTGTAAAGTTTATCCTCTTTTCTGGACTCTGGTGTTAAGCTGGACGCGGAAGACTTCTTGCATATGGCCATCTCCAAAGCGTTTGTCAATGGCTTGAACAAGAGCACTGAAGTTGCCATTCTTATCTGCTGGTATGGTTTGCAGCAGTTCAGCAGCAGGTCCTCTTAGAGCAAGTGTCAGAGCTATAAATTTGTCTTCGTCATCCCAGCCGTTCGTTGCTGCGGCTGCCTCAAACTGCTTCTTGCAGATCGACCAAGAAGTTTGCCCATCAAAAGTCGGTGGATGCATTTCCTTCTTCTTTGGGTAATCGCCAACACTTTCTCTAATCTTAATTTTTCGAACTCTGTCTAATTCATCGGCAATGCTTTGAATTTTACCTTCGAATTTTTCTTGAACGCTCTCGAGTTTTGCGTCTACATCATCAATGCGTCCACCAAGAGCAATGAACTTGTTCTCAAATGTATCGAGCTTACCTTCGATTAGGTTCTTTTGTTCTTCTAGAAGGTCCCTTTGCTCTTTACGTTGTTCTTCGATTTGCTCGAGAAGATTCTTTTGTTCAATCTTACGGTGTTCTTCGATTTGTTCGAGAAGATTCTTTTGTTCAATCTTACGGTGTTCTTCGATTTGTTCGAGAAGATTCTTTTGTTCAATCTTACGGTGTTCTTCGATTTGGTCGAGAAGATTTTTTTGTTCACTCTTTTGTTCAACACGTTGTTCTTTGATTTGTTCGAGGAGAAGAGTCATCATTGACGACAAGTCGGCACCAGTACTAACTTGCTCTACCGGCATTTCGATTTCGAATACAAATATGTCAGGGTTTACACTGTGTTGTCTTAAATCTTCTTGCAGACGGATAATGAGGTCATTTTTCGCTCCAGCAGTAGGAAGACCTCGTTTACTCAATTCTGCCTTAAGTTCAACACAATTTAATTCATTCAATGTCTTACCCATTTTTCTTTTTATTTTTCTTCTTTTACCACTTTCACTTTCACTTTTTGTCTTTGTTTTATTAATTTATCACCATAAATTTTCCGAACACAGATAATAAGTTTTATCCCACTTCTGACACCAATGTAATATTTTTTTTAGGGTTCGATGGATAAAACTTATTTACTTTGTTTTAAAACTTCCACTTATTTATTTCGTAAATAAAACACTTCACTTTCTTAAAACCAATCAATTTATTATTCAACACTCAAATATACCGAAAATAATTTCCTTAAACAATTTACTTATCTCTTATTACAACCAACTTTACTCTGTCACTATTAAAAACAAACTGTGCTCAGGGTGGCAGCCAAGCTCTCTTTTATACCCAATATTTAGTTCCTAGTATTTTCGTGAAGGTTCTCGTATTTGCTTCTCGATCTTTCTATGACAGGTAGGGGGGGTTATAATTTCCCCTTTTTCGAATATCGAACATTCTTTCGATGTTCGAAAAAGCTCACTCAAAGTTACCAGCGGTAGCGTTCAATATCGGTTTGTGACTTAGCTATATTCTAAACGATGGCGCTCCATAAAAGACGTTACATTATAATTCAAAAGAAGTTGAGTAATTTAATCGTTACAGTATTTTAGTATGGAAAGTCGATGTAACGATGGTTTTGAAGTCTGATTTCGGTGCTAATTATAGTGAATAAATAGAAAATGGATGCTGCATTTCAGTGCCAATAAGCCTAGAACGATGTTGACACTATTATAAGTAAAAAAAAAATTATTTTACAAAAGAAACTTTGCATACACCGAAACTCGCACCTACCAAAAATCCTATAGTGTGTCCAAGCAGGGTGGCAGCAAGCCCCTCCATACATGCCTCACTTTTTACATGACCTAATGCTAGCACTACATTTATTATGCAAGCAAGCAAAAAGTTTCATACAAAAGTTGTAGATTAAGTTAGTAATTTTCAATTTCCTCACAAATTCCCACATTTGGCCTTATTTCATGGCACCGATGATATAACTTATTCTTAAGCTAGTAAAAATTTGTTTTTAGTCAAAAAGAGAACCAATTAAAAAATTGCTAAATCAAAGTTTTAAATTATATTGAAAAATAAAAATTTAATATCTTTACAAATTTGTTTTAGTTCTTGGAAGAACATTTACCTCCGACCACTTATCATTATTACCATCGAGGCCGGAGAAGAACTGAACTTTATTGTCGACCGAATCTCGATTATATACTTTTTTTAAATAGGAGGAGGAGCCTAATCCAGTGCGGTCTTCTGGAAATCAAAATAGAAGGAAACATCGTTCTCCGTGATTCACTTTTTGACAAAACTTGCGATGCCCGCATCGATAAAACTTTAAAAATCAAAACGTCTTTGAAACCCTATATCTCCGCAACGAAGCCTCGTTAGTAGTTTCTGACAAAACTTGCGATGCCGGCATCGATGAAACTTTAAAAATCAAAATATCTTTGAAACCCTATATCTCCGCAACGAAAAACCTCGTTAGTGGTTGCGGTTTTCACCGTTAAACAATAAACTGACCTTTCCATCCATGTAAGGCATTTTTCAAATTTCAACAAAATAAAATTTCATCACTTTTTGACAAAACTTGCGATGCCGGCATATTTTCATCACTTTTTTTTTTTTATTTTACTTTTATTTTTCTTAATATGGTTTTACAATAGTATCTGCGAAGCCGAAGCTTGTCTGCAGAAGAATATTTTTCAATTACATATATTAAAATAAAAGTAAGCAAAGTTTACGATTTTATATAAAATGCAATTTTAAAGTTCCAATTTTTTTAAAATAAGTATGGATTATAATAAAATATATATTAAATTTGTATTTATACAATTAATAAAAACATTTTTTAGTTCTTTTTTTTTTCTTTGAAGTTTTGAATCATGACAATTATTTCTCTCGGTAGTCCGTTGAATATACTTGGTTCAATGTGTTGATGTTTACGTCTTCCGTAGTTGTTGTAGTTTCTTGGTACATATCTGTAACATTCCTTGTGTACGTCTTCTGGTGTTGAGTTGGTGTTGGATTGGTTGTTTAAATCGGTTGTCATCAAAGTATTCTATTATGGTCGTCATCTTAAAAATATCTTCAACTTGTAGTGGCTTAAAAAGTGTGTCATATGTTTGTCTATAGTTGTTGTTAATTTGTTTTATAGTTGCATTTTGGAGTTTTTGAATTTTGATAATGTGGGTTTTAGCTGCATTACCCCAAGCAAGTATTCCATATCGTATGCTAGATTCCATCAATGAGTAATAAACTTGTTTTAAAACATCGTGGTTAGTGTGGTGCTCCTCCTTTGTAAATCGGCCTTACAACTGCTGTTTTTAAGGTAGATGGAATTTTTGATTGAGTTTTACTCAAATTAATTAATTTGCATAGAATAGGAGCAAAGGCATCCGTATAGCTTTTTATATTGTAACGACTAAATTACTCAACTTCTTTTGAATTATAATGTAACGTCTTTTATGGAGCGCCATCTTTTGATCTTTTGGAAAATAGCTAAGTCACAAACCGATATTGAACGCTACCACTGGTAACTTTGAGTGAGCTTTTTCGAACATCGAAAGAATGTTCGAGATTGGAAGGGGAAATTATAACCCCACCTACCTGTCATAGAAAGATCGAGAAGCAAATACGAGAACCTTCACGAAGATACTAGGAACTAAATATTGGGTATAAAAGAGAGCTTGGCTGCCACCCTGAGCACAGTTTGTTTTTAATAGTGACAGAATAAAGTTGGTTGTAATAAGAGATAAGTAAATTGTTTAAGGAAATTATTTTCGGTATATTTGAGTGTTGAATAATAAATTGATTGGTTTTAAGAAAGTGAAGTGTTTTATTTACAAAATAAATAAGTGGAAGTTTTAAAACAAAATAAATAAGTTTTATCCATCGAACTCTAAGAAAATATTACACTGGTGTCAGAAGTGGGATAAAACTTATTATCTGTGAAGTTCGGAAAATTTATGGTAATAAATTAATAAAACAAAGACAAAAAAGTGAAAGTGGTAAAAAAAAAAATAAAAATAAAAATGGGTAAGACTTTGAATGAATTAAATTGTGTTGAACTTAAGGCAGAATTGAGTAAACGAGGTCTCCCTACTGCTGGAGCGAAAAATGACCTCATTATCCGTCTGCAAGAAGATTTAAGACAACACAATGAAAATCCTGGCATATTTGTATTCGAAATTGAAATGCCGGTAACGGTAAGTACTGGTGCCGACTTGTCGTCAATGATGAGTCTTCTCCTCGAACAAATCAAAGAACAACGTGTTAAACAAAAGAATCTTCTCGAAGAACAACGTGTTGAACAAAAGATTGAACAAAAGAATCTTCTCGAGCAAATGGAAGACAAGCAGAAGAATCTTCTCGAGCAAATCGAAGTCAAGCAGAAGAATGTTCTCGAGCAAATCGAAGACCAACGTAAAGAGCAAAGGGACCTTCTAGAAGAACAGAAGAATCTAATCGAAGGTAAGCTCGATACATTTGAGAACAAGTTTATTGCTCTTGGTGGACGTATGGATGATGTAGACGCAAAGCTCGAAAGAGTTCAAGAAAAATTCGAAGGTCAAATTCAAAGCATTGCCGATGAATTAAACAAAGTTCGAAGAATTAAGATTCGAGAAAGTGTTGGCGATTACCCAAAGAAGAAGGATATGTATCCACCGACTTTTGATGGGCAAACTTCTTGGTCGATCTACAAGAAGCAGTTTGAGGCAGCCGCAGCAACGAACGGCTGGGATGACGAAGACAAATTTATAGCTCTGACACTTGCTCTAAGAGGACCTGCTGCTGAACTACTGCAAACCATACCAGCAGATAAGAATGGCAACTTCAGTGCTCTTGTTCAGGCCATTGACAAACGCTTTGGAGATGGCCATATGCAAGAAGTCTTCCGCGTCCAGCTCAACACCAGAGTTCAGAAAAGAGCAGAAACTTTGCAACAGCTCCAAGCAGACATCGAACGGTTGGCGCATCTGGCATATCCAGCTGCAGGGGATGAAATCATCAGCCAATTCGCAACAGAAGCCTTCATCCGTGCTGTATCTGATATCAACTTACAGCGAGCAATTCGTACCGCTGGAAAACGCACGCTTCCTGAAGCTTTAGCGTTCGCTCTGACTATGGAAGCAGCAGAACAAGCTTCCCAAGGAATTCGTCGAGTCAGAGAAGTAGAAGTTGAGGAATGCTCATGTCAGAAAATCGCATTCCAAAGAAGCCAGCGTGAAGGACCTGCTCGATGCTGGAATTGTAACAAAACCGGACATCTCCAGCGGCAGTGCAGATTACCACTGAGAAGAGCTGCATGTCAACATTGTGGAAGCAGAACCAACGTTCGAGAACAACATAGCAATAACACCAACACTCCTGCTCAACTTGTTTCCCAGGCGGGAAACGAGTAAGAACCAACTTCGAGGGGCAGAAGCTGGTTTCTGATATCGATGGCCCCAGAAACACTATCCAAGTCTCACAGACTAAACGAGACAACAAAAGTCTGACAGTAGAGGCAATAATAAACAACAATAACCACGTGGCTACAATCGACACCGGTGCCACCGCCTCCATTGTACGAAGAGACTTGGTCAAGATGAATTGGCTACATAACACCAATAGCTACCGTCTAAACACCGCCACAGGAGAAGCAGCAAAAGTGTATGGTGAGGTTCGTCTAACGATTCGTTTGGCAGAACTAGAGTTTTCGCATCTATTTCTGGTAGCAGATATATGTGACGAGTGCATCATTGGAATCGACTTCATGAAGGAGCATGGAATAATTTTGGATATCGGTAAGCAAGTTCTAAAGTTTCAAAATGTGGAGATTCCGATGGTCTATGGCAACGAAAACTTTACAACTATTAGGACCGTCATCAAAGAAAACATTTGCTTGCCCGCTTCTTCGGAAGTATTCGTGTGGACGAAACTAAAGGGTGACTGTGGAAGCCATCGATACCTCATGGTGGAGCCAGATACGGAACAAAGTTCCCAAAACATCATGGTAGGGAAGACTCTTGTGGCACCAAAGAACAACATGGTGCCTGTACGGATACTGAACATAAAACCGTACGAAATTAAACTCAAGAAGGGAGAAATAGTTGGGCAATGTGAATCTGTATCCGCAATTACCAGAATCACCGAAGCGGAAACAAAGAAACCTATGGACTCCGAAAATTTAAAAGCCCAAATTCTGAAGTCATCTAATCTCAGTCAACATCAGCTTAATGTTGCTGGGGATCTCCTTCATGAGTATGCTGATATATTCTCTTCACCCAGCGGGCAGTATGGTCGAACACAACTAGTGCAGCACCGAATCGATACCGGAGATGCAAGGCCGATTCGACAACCAGCAAGACGTCTCCCTTTGGCAAAACAAGCTGAAGTTGAGGAAATGATATCGACCATGAAGGAAGATGGGGTAATCGAAAATTCCAAAAGCCCTTGGGCATCACCAGTTGTTCTTGTCAAAAAGAAGGATGGAAGCACTCGATTTTGTGTGGATTATCGAAGACTGAACGATGTGACAAAGAAAGATAGCTACCCTCTACCCAGAATCAGCGATACATTAGACGCGATGGAAGGAGCCCAATGGTTTTCAACTTTGGATTTGAAGAGCGGTTATTGGCAAGTAGAAATCCATCCAGAAGATCGGGAAAAGACGGCCTTCTCCACAGGAAATGGTCTGTGGCAGTTTAATGTGATGCCATTTGGGCTATGCAACGCTCCAGCAACTTTTGAGCGTTTGATGGAGTGCGTTCTACATGGACTAACTTGGAAATTTTGCCTGGTCTACTTGGACGATGTCATCGTGTACGGAAAAACATTTGAAGAACATTGTGAAAACCTTAAAGCTGTATTCCAGAGGCTTCGAGAAGCACACCTAAAGTTAAATCCAAAGAAATGTGCGCTTTTCAAGACCGAAGTTAAATATTTGGGGCATATCATCTCATCCCAAGGAGTGAAAACTGATCCTGAGAAAGTTGACACTGTGAAGAATTGGCCAACGCCTCAGGACAAACATCAACTCCGGAGCTTTCTTGGTCTGGCCACATATTATCGGCGTTTCGTGAAGGATTTTGCTAGGATTGCCAAAAGCTTGCATCAGCTTACTGAAAAAGGGAAGCCGTTCAAATGGTCAGGTGAGTGCGAGAAAAGCTTTCAAGAACTGAAGCTGCGTTTATGTAATGCACCTGTCCTGGCCTACCCAACTCCGGGAAAACCTTTCATCATCGACGCTGATGCAAGTAACGTTGGAATCGGAGCTGTACTATCTCAAGTACATGGCGGAGAGGAAAAAGTTGTCGCCTATTACAGCAAAGTACTCTCGAAGCCAGAAAGGAATTATTGCGTGACAAGGAGGGAACTTCTAGCTCTGATATTGGCAACAAAACACTTCCATAAGTATATCTATGGACAGAAGTTCATTCTTCGAACAGACCATGGTGCGCTCAATTGGCTTTTAAACTTTAAAAATCCAGAAGGTCAAGTAGCAAGATGGATCGAAAGGTTGCAGACGTATGACTATGAGATTCAACATCGAAGAGGAAAGCTGCATTCAAACGCATACGCACTATCGCGGCGACCGTGCAAACCAGACTGTAAGCATTGCACACGCCAAGAAGAAAAGGAAATGGTCATCGTCCAACGAACAAGAGCTGATCCCATTTACGGCTGGAACAACGAAGAACTCAGAATGGCCCAACAAGAAGATTCGGATATCGAACCCATTCTTGCATGGAAGGAACACCAAGAGAAACCAGAATGGTGTGATATCTCCGACCGAAGTCCGGCTCTTAAAGCATATTGGGCACAATGGGACTCGCTTCATGTGCAAGAAGGGGTACTAAGGCGTAAGTGGGAATCCGCAGACGGTAAATCCTTTGTAATGCAGCTAGTCGTACCTCGGTCAAAAGTTAATGACGTTCTTCAAGAAATGCACGACGGAACTTCTGGAGGTCATTTGGGAGTGAATAAGACGTTGGAAAAGATACGACAACGGTTTTACTGGCTGAACGCAAGAGATGACGTCGAAAGGTGGTGCCGAAAATGTGATACTTGTGCTGCTACCAGAGGACCGGGTAGAAAAATTCAGGGTAAAATGCAGCAGTATAATGTGGGCACACCTTTCGAGAGAATTGCTATAGACGTCGCAGGCCCTTTTCCTGAAACTAACAGTGGAAACCGATACATCCTTGTAGTCATGGATTATTTCAGCAAGTGGCCTGAAGTATTTGCCATCCCAAACCAAGAAACCAAAACAGTTGTGGATCAGATTGTCTTTAATTGGGTGAGCAGGTTTGGCGTTCCCATGGAACTGCATTCTGACCAAGGAAGGAATTTCGAATCTAAAGTCTTTCAGGAGGTTTGCACGCTTCTTGGCATTAAGAAGACGAGAACCACACCGCTCCATCCGCAATCTGATGGGATGGTTGAACGATTCAACCGGACGCTTAAAGAACATGTATCAAAGGTTGTCGGCGACTACCAACGAGACTGGGACCGACATATCCCATTGTTCCTTATGGCATATCGAAGTGCAACCCATAGCTCGACAGGAAAAACACCATCGGAAATCCTGTTCGGATCAACAATACGCCTGCCAAGTGAAGTAAAATTTGGGTGTCGTCCAAATGAGTCACAGGGAACAGAAGACTATGTGGATGACCTCAAAGACAGGCTTATTGACATTCATCAACGAACAAGGAAAAACATAAAATTATCCAGTGATCGAATGAAAACAAGATATGACGTAAGAGCGACAGCATCAGGATTTCAAGAAGGAGACCTTGTGTGGTTTTACAATCCTCATCGACGAAAAGGACTATCACCAAAACTCCAACAAAACTGGGAAGGCCCATATACTGTTGTGAAAAGAATCAATGATGTGGTCTACCGTATACAGAGAGGGGTAAGAGGCAAATTAAAAGTAGTTCATTGTGACCGTTTACATCGATATAATGGTGAAAGTAGTAATGAAATTGTTAGGGACGATCAATCCTAAGAAGGGGGCAATATAACGACTAAATTACTCAACTTCTTTTGAATTATAATGTAACGTCTTTTATGGAGCGCCATCTTTTGGAATATAGCTAAGTCACAAACCGATATTGAACGCTACCACTGGTAACTTTGAGTGAGCTTTTTTTGAACATCGAAAGAATGTTCGAGATTGGAAGGGGAAATTATAACCCCACCTACCTGTCATATAAAGATCGAGAAGCAGATACGAGAACCTTCACGAAAATACTAGGAACTAAATATTGGGTATAAAAGAGAGCTTGGCTGCCACCCTGAGCACAGTTTGTTTTTAATAGTGACAGAGTAAAGTTGGTTGTAATAAGAGATAAGTAAATTGTTTAAGGAAATAGTAAATTGTTTAAGGAAATTATTTTCGGTATATTTGAGTGTTGAATAATAAATTGATTGGTTGTAAGAAAGTAAAGTGTTTTATTTACGAAATAAATAAGTGGAAGTTTTAAAACAAAATAAATAAGTTTTATCCACCGAACCCTAAGAAAATATTACAATATCTTTCTTTTTATTTGTCTCCTTAAGTTCGTTTATTTCTTTTGTGAATTGTTCAATCAAGTTTTTGTTTTTAATCATGTTAGCGTTAATATCATCGTATTTGCTTCCAAGGAATTCACAGCTAGCAGAGATTTGGTTAATTTGTTCTCTCAATTGCCGTATTTCAAGGGGTTGGGTACGAAATCCCGAATCACAAAATCCCGATTTACAGAATCCCGATTCACAGAATCCCGAATCACAAAATCCCGAATCACGAAATCCCGAATCACGAAATCCCGCCATTTCAATACTAAATTGACAGCACTGTATGGATGCGGGATGGGTACGAAATCCCGAATCACAAAATCCCGATTCACAGAATCCCGAATAACAAAATCCCGAATCACGAAATCCCGAATCACGAAATCCCGAATCACGAAATCCCGCCATTTCAATACTAAATTGACAGCACTGTATGGATATTCATTTCCATAGTAACTGGTGACACCAATCAATGAGAATCAACGAGAACGAAGTTTCCTACTATTTTGGTTTGCAGAAGACCGCACTGGTTTAGGCTCCTCCCCCTTTTGAAAAAAGTATATAAGCAGGATTCGGTCGACAGTAAAATTCAGTTCTTATTAGAAATCGGTAGAAGTAGGACACAACTGAGAGATATTGGCTTTTTTCATTTTGGTCGGATTAGGTGAGGTTGAAAAAACAAAATTTAAAAAAAAAAGTTCTTTCAAAGACTACAAAAATTTGTAAAGAGATATAAAATTTTTCAAATAGTTTAAAACGTTGATTAAGCGGTTTTAATTTGTAAATTGTTCTTTTACTGACTAAAAAAAGGTGCGGGGTTGGGTGAATGCAAAGTTTCTTTAAACTGATGCACCGCATTATATGAAAAATCGACTTTTATCTTTAAACACGATTTGCGGCTAAACTAGACGTGCTAGAGGCATCAAAGTTGACACCTTTAAACTTGATTTGCCGCTAAACTAAGCAACCTAGCGACTTCAAAAATGCATATTCGTGATCTAGGAAGTGCCAGTTCTACAAAATCAAAAAAAAGTTGGTAAAAAAGTTTTTTTACAAAACTTTTAAATAAATAAATAAATAATAAATAAAGAAATTCTTGGTGTCAAATCTACAATTGCCTGGCCCGCTGAGCGGGTAGCAAGGATGTTCACCCCCCTTTTTGGGTTCTCTGTAGCGCTCACGCAACTCTGTTGCTCCGCTTAGGGTATGTCCATTCGCCAGGCAGGCGCCTATGTCAACAGTTTTCTAATGTAAAAGTGTTTTTTGGACAAAAGTACCTTGGGTGGCCCGCTTCGCGGGTTCTCAGGATTTTAACTCCCTCTTTGGGGGGCTTTGCACCGCTCACGCAACTCCGTTGCTCTGCTTAGGGTATGTCCAGTCGCCAGGCAGGCGCCAATGTCAACAGTTTTCTTGTATAAAAGTGTTTTTTGGACTAAAGTACCTTGGGTGGCCCGCTTCGCGGGTTCTCAGGATTTTAACTCCCTCTTTGGGGGGCTTTGCACCGCTCACGCAACTCCGTTGCTCCGCTTAGGGTATGTCAAGTCGCCAGGCAGGCGCCTATGTCAACAGTTTTCTTGAACAAAAGTCTTTTCTTGGATCAAAGTGAGATATCTATGGGGGGCATGCTGCCCCCCTGCAACCCCCCTGCTTGGCACACTATAGGATGTTGGGTAGGTTCGGGGTTGGGTGAATGCAAAGTTTCTTTAAACTGATGCACCGCATGATATGAAAAATCGACTTTTATCTTTAAACACGATTTGCGACTAAACTAGACGTGCTAGAGGCATCAAAGTTTACAAGAAAGTGCCAGTTCTACAAAATCAAAAAAAAGTTGGTAAAAAAAGTTTTTTTCCAAAACTTTTAAGAAAATAAATAATTAATAAATGAAGAAATTCTTGCTGTCAAATCGGGAGCGTAACGAAATCCCGAATCACAAAATCCCGCCGAAAAAAAAATAAAAATTCCGCCGAAAGATTTTTTTATAAATATTTGACGGGATTTTCGCTACTCTTTATAAAGTACTTTTTTGTACTTTTTAAAAAATATTTCTCAATTAATGTTTTTTGACAAAATATTAAATTTTATTGAAATATTTTTTAATTATTCTTAGCCAATCAGAACAAATGGGCTCGACGACGGCAAAAATGTCAAGAAAACGCATTTCAAGCTGGATTTTTTTTAAACTCTGCAAAATGGCTTAATATAAATTTTTTTTTTGCTTGAATAAAATTTTAAGCGTTTTTATTTAGGGGAAAAATATAGAGGACCCAAAAAGGGGGTGAACATTCTTGCTACCCGCGCAGCGGGCCAGGCAATTGTAGATTTGACAGCAAGAATTTCTTTATTTATTATTTATTTATTTATTTATTTAAAAGTTTTGTAAAAAAACTTTTTTTACCAACCTTTTTTTGATTTTGTAGAACTGGCACTTCCTAAATCACGAATATGCATTTTTGAAGTCGCTAGGTCGCTTAGTTTAGCCGCAAATCAAGTTTAAAGGTGTAAACTTTGATGCCTCTAGCACGTCTAGTTTAGTCGCAAATCGTGTTTAAAGATAAAAGTCGATTTTTCATATCATGCGGTGCATCAGTTTAAAGAAACTTTGCATTCACCCAACCCCGCACCTACCCAACATCCTACCCAACATCCTATAGTGTGCCAAGCAGGGGGGTATCTCACTTTGATCCAAGAAAAGACTTTTGTTCAAGAAAACTGTTGACATAGGCGCCTGCCTGGCGACTTGACATACCCTAAGCGGAGCAACGGAGTTGCGTGAGCGGTGCAAAGCCCCCCAAAGAGGGAGTTATAATCCTGAGAACCCGCGAAGCGGGCCACCCAAGGTAATTTTGTCCAAAAAACACTTTTATACAAGAAAACTGTTGACATTGGCGCCTGCCTGGCGACTGGACATACCCTAAGCGGAGCAACAGAGTTGCGTGAGCGCTACAGAGGACCCAAAAAGGGGGTGGACATCCTTGCTACCCGCTCAGCGGGCCAGGCAATTGTAGATTTGACACCAAGAATTTCTTTATTTATTATTTATTTAAAAGTTTTGAAAAAAAAACTTTTTTACCAACTTTTTTTAAGAACTGGCACTTCCTAGATCACGAATATGCATTTTTGAAGTCGCTAGGTCGCTTAGTTTAGCCGCAAATCAAGTTTAAAGGTGTCAACTTTGATGCCTCTAGCACGTCTAGTTTAGCCGCAAATCGTGTTTAAAGATAAGTCGATTTTTCATATAATGCGGTGCATCAGTTCAAAGAAACTTTGCATTCACCCAACCCCGCACCTGTTTTTAAACTATTTGAAAAATTTTATATCTCTTTACAAATTTTTGTAATCCTTGAAAGAACTTTTTTTTTTAAATTTTGTTTTTTCAACCTCACCTAATCCGACCAAAATGAAAAAAGCCAATATCTCTCAGTTGTGTCTTACTTCTACCGATTTCTAATAAGAACTGAATTTTACTGTCGACCGAATCCTGCTTATATACTTTTTTCAAAAGGGGAAGGAGCCTAAACCAGTGCGGTCTTCTGCAAACCAAAATAGTAGGAAACTTCGTTCTCGTTGATTCTCATTGATTGGTGTCACCAGTTACTATGGAAATGAATATCCATACAGTGCTGTCAATTTAGTATTGAAATGGCGGGATTTCGTGATTCGGGATTTCTTGATTCGGGATTTTGTGATTCGGGATTCTGTGAATCGGGATTTTGTGATTCGGGATTTCGTACCCAACCCAAAAACGCTTAAAATTTTATTCCAGCGAAAAAAAAAAAAATGTATATTAAGCCATTTTGCAGAGTTTAAAAAAAATCCAGCTTGAAATGCGTTTTCTTGACATTTTTGCCGTCGTCGAGCCCAATTGTTCTGATTGGCTAAGAATAATTAAAAAATATTTCAATTAAATTTAATATTTTGTCAAAAAACATAAATTTAGAAATATTTTTTAAAAAGTACAAAAAAGTACTTTATAAAGAGTAGCGAAAATCCCGTCAAATATTTATAAAAAAATCTTTCGGCGGGATTTTTATTTATTTTTTTCGGCGGGATTTTGTGATTCGGGATTTCGTTACGCTCCCCTGGCAAAGCCAATAAATAGGTAATTCTATCCAGGGCCAAGATAAAACCAGGATAAGCATAAATTAGTCAAGATCGGCCAGACTTGCGCCTGCCTTAGCCCAGCATAGGATTTACTATGTAATGGCCAATCTAGCTAGGGCCATGCTAATCGATAGTGTTTCCTAGATAATTTTCTACCCGGGTAATAGAATATATAATATATTTTTTATTTTATTTTAACATACACAAATAAATTTATATTTTTTAAGGAATTAATGGGTAATAACGGATTATGATTAGAAGATATAAAGATTTATTTACGTATATGCATAAATAGATTTACATTTTTTTTATTACAAACAACAAGATTTTTATAAAGTGTATTTAAAAGTATAACCCTGGCTTTATTGTTATTATTATGACTCTTGTCATTTAAAAATCTGAATAACGAAGATTGCCCACTACTTTTGGTCCTACTAAAATTGGACGATAAGGCTCGTTTTTTCTTGCGCCACCCCAACCCCGAGCAGAAACGTTAAAATTTTGACAATGTGATAAGTCGACCGATGAAACTGTAGAGTAGGGCAGGCTTTCATTTCCTACGCCTCCCAGAGCGTTTTGTTTGTAATCTTGGCTAGGGAATTGCTGAGATGTAGGCCGTGGTGAAGATTGTATGGGGTAACTTGACCTCGTTGACTGGTCAACGGATGACCCTATTGTTTGATAAATAGGTTTGTATGGAGTTTTGATTATACCACTCGAAAAATGTATTGGTGAATCGTTTCCTAGCTTGTTTGAATAAGACGGGATATCTGAAGGGCGTTGATGTGGAGCTTGATAGGATAGTGTCGGTGACGGATCTGGGTGTTCGAATTTGGCCAGCTTCTCGAATGGCAACGGTGATGGGTTGAAATTCACCGAAGTTGTATGAGTTGAAGAGGATTGTTGTTGTTGATATGAAGATGGAGCCCACGATTGCTGTTTATGAGGTTGGGCAGCTCTTGAAAATAAATCAGGTGATTGCGACTGAGTATTTGCTGCTGGCTTAGTCAACGGGAAGGCGGAATATGACTTATTCTCATTTGGAGCTGAAAAGCCAGATAGAGATTGATAGACGGGGAAGGCACCGCTTGGTATATAATTTGATGTTTTAGGTGGTGGTGCATAGCTTTCAAGTGGTATCTCCTTGGGAACATACAGTTCTGCAATGAAAATTATTGCCAAAAAGCAAGAAAAAAATAAAATAATAAAATTTGATTATTAAGTAATTGAAAATCAAAACACAAATATTTCTGTAAAAAGGGAAAAACCAAAACCATATGAGTTTTTTTTATCGAGGAATACAAAACAAAGGTATAAATTATTACAATAATTGGGTTTAATACTAGAAATTAAATAGAAATGGGGAGCAAGGCATTTACTAAGGATGAAATGAACATTCTCTGCTAGTCAAGTTTTATGCTTCGAGCTGTTACTTCGTGTATGGCTTGCCTTTGCTATTCTGCTCTTGTTGTATTTCTGGTTGCTGTTCATCACACTCGTCTTGAGGGGCCATTGTCTTCTTTTCCTGTTCTTCGGTGTCTGATGAGTTCGTCTGCCTAAATAAATCTTCGTACTCACCATGTATCTGTTGGTTCTGTTCGTTTACACTCATGACTCTGGGTTTCTTAGAAAGTTTCTTAGTTGTTAACTGGCCCTCGGTAGATACTTTTTCAGCCTCTACCTGCTGCTCGAATGTTAAAATGAGATCCTTCACAGGAACCTTAACGTAATCTTCGTTCTCTTCTTCTTTTTCATTTGTTGCAGCCTCTCTGCAAATACCGTTGGTGCTTTGTTCTAGAAGCTCAATGTTATCGATGCCAGTATTGATTTCAATTTTTTCATCCGGAGGAAGAGATTCTTTTCGCTGACAGAACATTTTTGCAACCTCAAATTGGGGTTCTTGGTGTTGAAGAATTTTAGAGTTGTTTTGCTCAAGTAAGTATTCAGAGAATTTTCGATATTCTTCTTGTTGGTTTAAACATTGCTGTTTATGCAACAACTCGCGCCTTTCAACACTCTCAAGAACATTTTGTAGCTCTTGTAGAGCACTATCATAATTTATAACATAATCCTTAGAACATGAAACTGTCCACCTTTGTTGTGGTTTTGGATATTCAAATTTCGTTTTAGTCATTAAGTGAATGATCTCATCTTCATCATTTTGTGCCAGGTCTTCACATTTTTTTGCGGCACTGAAAACTTGCTCGATTTTATTTGTTATTTGTTGTTCTTTTTCACGTTGGTGATTTAGATTTTTTTTATTTTTTAAATCATTTTATGATAAATTAATAATGGTGTATAATTAAAATAAAAGAAACATTAGTAAAATAAAAAAGCTAGTTTCTATCAAATTTTCGAAAAACATTATTTGGAAAGTCTTTCTTTTATTAAACATGGAACGTCTAAAGAAGTCTTAGGGAGGCTTATGCCCATTCAACTCCATGGCCTTTAATTTAATTTTCAGTTTTAAGTTTTAGTTTAGTAAGAATCGCGCAAAATTTTAAACAGTCTGAAGTTAAGGTTTTAGCATAATACTACTTAATAATTTACTAACTTTAAAGCTATTTAATAAATTAATGTTCTTAGTTATAACATTTTTTAAATATACTTGTTCAACAAAAATTATCAGTACAGGGTTTATGGGAGAACTTTTAAACAGTGGTGCTTTTGTAAACTGTCATGCTACTGAATTGAAAAAATGGCATACCAACCTACTGAATTACGTAGATGAAATTGTTGTTGTAATTTTCCTCAAATCGCGTACACTCCATCAAGACCATTCTGTATCACTGCCGTGAGTCGTGAGTGCCCAGTGCAGATGGCACATGATCGGCTGATAGCTTTGTGTGTTGAAAATATGCAGATCATTACAAAGTTACCATTCCTTATTATTTTCAATTCCGAAATTCTACCATACGTCACATACGTGACAATACCAAACAAGCAAAAAAAATAGCCCTATAGTTGGGAAGAAAAAAATGCAATACAAAAAAATATACTTACATATACAAACACTTTACCAAAGGCAAGACTAGTGTGCACCAGTGATACAACTTTCCTTCAATTGAAGTGGATCTAGTTCTTTTTCTCATTTTTTTTAAATGTACTTCCTGCTATACGCACCATCACCAAAATATTGAAATCTACTTCATTTTAAAAATGTTTGGTTCAAACTACTTCAATTTTACAAAAAAAGGCCAAATCTACTTCTTTTTCTATATTCCACTCTAAAATGTTGCCCAACAAAATACAAAATCAATGCCAATGCCAATTTAAAGTTTTTGTTTTGATCCTAAGGACTTTTCAAAGCTTGAAATCTTTTTTATTTACGTGACGTGTCGTTATATTTGTGAGAACATACTAATAGTAAAATAATTTGAATGTTCTTTTTTATAACAAAAAATATTTGCTACCTAAACTTGAAGTCTGAGATATGGTATTACTAATTACAGTAACCAAACATAATGACTGAGATATTTTTTTGTTCTAATGTTTTTTGTTTTTTAAATAAATTAAAAAGTGCTATTAAACAGTTTATTAAACAATATATTGAATATATATTATGTAAATATGAAGTCTGAAAGAATTTTTATGTTTAGTTTCTTTTGTCTAATTTAATTTAATTAACTTTTTTTTTAAATAAAGATTTATATAAAAAAGGTCATTTTGAAATCTACATCGATTTTTTTCAATCTACTTCACTTTTTTCTTCAAATCTACTTCGAATTTTTGTCCGGAATTGGTAATGCTGGTGTGCACATTGTGATTTGTCGTTGTATATGTAAGTATATTTGCTTGTATTGCATTGTTCTCTCCCCAACTATAGAACCGCCAAATATAATATACTTATAGATATAGTTTTTGGAAAAGCCCAATTGTTCGTATCATGTCTGTTTCAAAATGTGGCGTTTATACTGACAATTTTTGTCGAACAGAGTAAAGTTAGTATCATACTAAACCTATTTTCTTCATAAACTACAGCTCAACACGCCTTAAAAATTGGAAGTTCATGCAAACAAGTTAGCAAACATACCATTTTTACATTTTTAATTGTCAAAGTTACATTAAGAGTTAGTATGATACTACTAAGTTAAAATAGGCCTTTTATGATTTTAGCTTCACAAAATGTTAAAAACATAGCACTATGCTAACTCGATTAAAATTTGGAAAATTCTATTTTTAACCTAGCAGCATACTAAAAATGCTTTAACATCGTATAGGTAGGAACATTGTTTTAAATTTTGCGCCAGCGAAATGTAAAGTATTTCTTAACTGTAATTATAATGAGGCTTTTTCAGCTAAATATAACAATAAAATATAGGTTTTTCGAATTAAAAATAATGCATATCGACTGGGCTGCACGTACTTGCTTTTATGTACGGTCACACTGTGGTTTTAAGGCCTGAGTAGGTATACAAAGTTCATCTGATTCTAAAAGTAGTAAATTAGTATGGTGACCTTTATTTTATTCCTTGCCAAAGAACATAGTTTTTTGCAGTAGCCCGTGGCGTAATGGTTAGTGTGTTGGACTGTTACGCCGAAGGTCTTGGGTTCGATTCCCAGCTCATGCCACTACAAACAGAAATGTTTTTCACGGGTTGCTGCCTCTTCCGCGGAATTGACAAACCCCCCAAGAGTATCTCTTGTCATAAAAAGGTGCTTCTCACTCTAGCCGTTCGGATTCGGCAGAAAATTGTAGGTCCCCTCTATTCCTGCCAATAACAGGCACACAGGAATGGTTGAGAGTTGTAAGCCACTAGGCCCTGATTCTACACGAGCTGTCGCGCTGACTATTTTTTCTTTTTTTTTAAGAACATAGTTTACTTTAAAGTAGTATTATGTGACACAAGTTTTTTTTCAAATACTTTTTTCCAGTTAGAACAGATGGCAGATTCAGCATTGTTCGCTTTTAGTTTGAGGCACTTTTTGACATTTAGTTAATAAGTGAGAACTATTTCCAAATAGGTGTACTCTTTGACTATGTCCCAGGGGGTTTGCGTCATATTTCCACTTTTCTACTTTAGATAATCTTCCACTCCCATTTTTAAATATCATTATTTTAGATTTCTGAGTATAGTGTTGGGCAGGTTTGAATTTATCAATGGGGTACTTTTGAATGGAAGTATTTATAATTATTTTCAACAGTAAATAATGTGAGTATAAGAGCATATCTATTGAAGGAAACAATAAATTGTATGAATAAATTAATTATTTAGAAGCTAAATATAAAAAAAAAACTTTAATAAGATATAAAATCTTCTTAAGTAGACTTTTGGAAATAAATAGAAAAAGAAAAATTTTTAATGCAAAAAGTCTTTTTGAAGCTTTAATTTTAGTGCCCTTAACATTCCATTTATCTTACAAAGAAAAAATTTTAATTATTTTTCAATAACTAGTTTTAAAACCTGTTCAAATGTGCCCCACCATTTCGTTCAAAACTGCCCAAACATGTTGAACAACATAAAACTGGAACATAGTTATTATACCTAACATATTTATCAAGAACTTTACCTTTATGTTAAAATGAAGGTGTGAATTTAATAATAATTTTTCAAAAACGAAAACCTTAGCAAACAAATTTTAAACTCTTAAAAAAAATTTTTACAAAAATATAATTTACCCATAAAAACTGCATATGATCTAGCTACTGTCAGATGAACAAAAGAGAGGCACAGCAAAATCGTTGGCATGTAAAGATATCGGTATTGCAATGTTTAAAATTAAGTTAACGCTTTGAAATATTTGTTTGTTAAGATTTTACTAGCCATGTTCAAAGATACCCCACGTCCAAACGTTCACTCCTCTCCCCTAAATTATCAACGCCGAGTTCAGGAACGACACTCATCTATAGTTTTGTGCTTCCATTGAATCACCCTTCTTAAAAACTGGTCGGATGAGAGCTTCATATGTATTTAAAAAAATCTGAAGCGATTTCTTTCGATCCTTCTGCTTTTCCGTCTTTAAGGCAGTTAAAAACTGAATCTAATTCTTATTTACTTTTAATCTGCATCAAGACACCGTGGTTTTGATTTTGGTCTGGCATAATTAAAACAAAATTTGCTTATTGTTGTCACTTAAAAAACTGGAAAGGTGTTCTTGAATTTTTGTTTCATTTCCATTTATTTTTATTTTTAAAGCCCAGAGCGCCTTGGAATCTTTACATTAAGTTACCGCCAGCGACAGTTTTGTTATTCATTTTGTCGCATCTATTATTATTGTTTCTCACTTATGAGAAAAAAAATGAACAGATATACGCGATTACTTTTTTAGTATAAGTGTATCTATTCTTGCTTGAAACTCACTTTTATGACAATTTTTCCATTTCATCTTCTGCAGGTTTAAGCAATGGCCGAGTTCCTAAACGCAAATTATGCTAAGCAGACAGTTTTAAAATGCAAACTTAAACATCCCTGCAAAGCAGATTGTCTCAAAATGTAGTTGATTTTTGTTTTTTTGTGCAAATGCAAATGCATTTATGCAAATGTAAAAAATATTTTGCTTTTTGCATTTGCTTTGCATGTGTTTTGCTTAGCAAATTTGCGTTTAGGAATTTGGCCAATTATTTTCTGCAGGTGAAGATTTTGAATTCTCATTGGTAGATGATCTGAGTTAATGATGTTTCCAACTTCGAATGAGTAAATTGCGGCATTTAAATCCCCTCTAACAAGGCAATACTCGATAGTGGAACTACCTTGCTTTCGTATAAAAGTTAACTCGCCTTCTAAATCACCGTCAACTGAACCATGTTATGTTTTTAGTTTTTTTATTTTAAAAAAATATTAAGTTTTTGTTATTTGTTTATTATAAATAAATATAAAGTAAAAAGTAAAGTTAATGCATTTATTTTTAAAGAATAACTATTTATCTCCAAAAATACACATTTTTTTATTCAACAATAATTTGACCTGTGAAAACACTTAGTAAATTCACGTTCGTTCCTTTTTTCAGTTCCACACATTACAGCTTTTTTGTTCATAATCTAGCTGCACCCCCATTTTTCTGGTGTCGCGCCGTTGTGTTTGTGTGTAGTTAAATTATTAATGCGTATTATCTATTATCAATTGAGGGAATTCTCTTTAAGATTTTCTGCAAACGGAGGAAGAAACTCCCGACATCCTTTTATCACCACCCATTGCTAAATAAAAATTTATAACGCTGAAAAAGTCGCTAAACCATATAAGACTCGGTAAACATTGACCATAGTTTGCGTCTTAGAAGGGTACAACAGCATATAACGAATTTTGGAGTTGACGTCACTTGATAATTGAATAACTTCCAACGAAGTATAGTGATTTAGTTTTTGAATTTTCTTCGAGAAAGTGGCATATACCTACCGCCAAAGACATGCCCATGTTAAATTCATCAAGGAATTCGGCACAAAAGTAGAGGGTGCAGCTTCCTTTCCTGAAGGAAAAAGCAGGTTATTCACCATTAAATTTTTAGAAATTTCCTACTGGGTACCACCTCCGGCGGCATACATATTAATTACACACAAACACACAACGGCGCGGCGTAACACCAGAGTAATGGGGGTGCAGCAAGATTATGAAAAAAAAAGCTGTAAGTGTGGAACCGAAAAAAGGGACGAACGTAAATTACACTCAAATCAAGAGGGCTGCATTGGCAATTGGCATTATTTGGCATACGAATTTAAATAAGATAATGTGTATCTTAAGAATCCAATAGACGTCAGCCAGTAATGAGTAATGACGTCTATTGGAAATGATAGTGACACCGTGTTATATGGGTTTATTTCTGTCCTGTTTGAAAAGGTTGCGTGGTTTGACTTGAAGAAATTGTACTGAATGCAATATCTATGTAACTCTATATTATCTTTGGTACTAGACTAAAGTATGTATGTATTAGTAAGGCTCATGGTATTAATAAACCTATACCTTACATCTTAAATGGCCAGGAAACTTAATAACTGAATCATATAAGCAAGTACATGCGATTCAGTCGTGCATTTAATATACAAATAATTATAATGTAAAATCAGCATAAGAAAATGTTTTGAAATCTAGAACTTATATCGTTAAAGAAAAAAAATAGGAGACATAAGTTTTGTAAAAAACTAAAACGTAATAAATTTTGCAATTATAGTCTGATTAATTTTGACGTCGAAGCAAAAATTTATGTATAAATCTCGTTACCATTGAAAATGGAAAACAAAGTTTATTTATAACCTACCTTTTGGCAAAATAACAGCAGGTGATTTCCATCCTTGTGGTATGTTTGGTTTATACGCCAAATCACGTTGATTGTTAGATGTCGATGATTTTGACTGAGTAAACTGCGAAACTTGGTCCTGTAAGGTTAATTGAAATTATATAATTTTATTAAAGGGCTTTAAGAATACTATAATAATTGTCGTTTTAGTGTAGGTATAGGTTTCATACTTGAAATGGTGTCGGTGTGACTGATATTTGTGGTGATTGTTGATGTTCATACTGCCCATAATGTTGATATTGTCCAATATGTTTATTTACCTCTTGAAAAGCATTACTAGCTGAACCCGTTTCCAACGCAGCTTCCCAGGGTGATTTGATAATTTTTAAGCTAGGCTGACTGTACTTGTCTTGAATTTTATCCTGCTGCATGTTCAATTGAACGCGATGAATACCAACATCAGAGTATGCTGGAACCATACTTGCTGGTGATGTTGGTTTGTGCGTTTGTTGATGATGATCTGGTAGACCCGAGGGGGACTCGGTACCAGCATTGTTTTCATCAACAATCCATTTTTCGGCTTTCCTGCGCCGTTTAGCAAAAAGTTCAGCACCTTTTAGTTTGTTTGTATTGTTCGTTGACGATCAAAAAAATTTCATTAGTTTCAGTTGAAAAAAAAACAACTAATTTTATATGATGGAAGGAAAAGCTTTAAGCCGATGAAATTATAAACTAAGAAATGGAGCCTTGAATCTGCCGATGCGAAATAATATATTAAAACGGTGATGGCAGTATTAAGCGATATTAAGTCCGATGTTTTACTCATTACATTAGAAGCAACATTTTCAATTAAAAAAAATTAAATCCTAAATTCTTTATAGTATGTACCTAAGCAAATGAGATGGAATAAAAATGTAAGAATTTTAATTTTAAGTCAACCAGTTATAAGAATAATAATATAATTTAATTGGTTGTTCTGTTTTTATTGTTTTAATTCTGGTTATGAACTAAGACAAATATCATTTTAAAACCTATCCACAAAGAGCATTTGAATCACACACAAAAAAATAACAATAGAAAGAATATAATGTGCTACGCTGATGTTTTATTTGGACGCATTCAAAAAAATATGACACTATTAAGATTTAAAAAAAAAAAAACAAATTTTTGAAAATTTTATACCATGATCAATTCTACTATGTAACTTAGTTCTTCTTTAAAAGCTCTGTTGATTACCAATTTATTAGGATTTTCGAAAAAAACCCATAGTCAATACAAATCTTTGGAAAAGGAACGCCCTTTTTTCACTATGGAGCCTTGGCCAAGAGTGAACGACAACGAGTTTGGTATCAAATGAAAATGAGTGAAATATTTTTGTAATTTATACATGGGAAAGTCGAGATATTCGAGCTCGAAGTTGCGACAAAAAGCTAGGGTGCATGTAGGTTAAGTCAATACAAAATATCGTATGGAAAGTGAGTTGGGTCTACCTTCGCCCGTTTTGGCAGAAGGGGCAATTTTATTTGGCAATATTATTTGGAAAGAAAACTGAAATTTTAATTTTTCAATCGGCAACTTCAAGCTCAAATAGCTCGGCTTTCTCATGAAAACGATTTCAAAAATATATTTCACTCATAACTATAACAAGCTCAAAGCCATCCTTCATTTGCTACCAAATTCATTCGTGTTCACTCTTGGCCAGAAATGGGCAATTCCCCTTATGCACACAAAATGACAAATTGAGAAGATTACCTCGTCCTTTCGGAGCATTGAGTGCTGTTACTAACTCAGCACATCTATCTGGAGACAGCAATCCTGTCTCACTTAATGGCTCGCGTACTGAATTTAAATCTCGCACTTGACCACGTGGATTCATAACCAATTTTAAAGGAACTTTCCCATTATAATGATTCCTTGAATCGTATTCGTTCTCCTTGCTTTCTTCGTAATATTCCTGAATTTCCGGTTGACCTATATTATGATAATAAATATTGTTTGTAGCATTTGTTGCATACAATATAAAATGAATAACCAATTCGATCTTCGAACAACTTATGAATTAGTTCACAAACCTTTTCCTGAACCTTCGTGAACCCATTTAACGGATCGCTTCTTTCGATTTACATACATCGATTGACCCTTCGATTGATGGTTGCTAATGTCACTCAACGAATGCGATATCCTTCGTGCAAGTGCAACCTGATCCTCGACAGTAGGATGAAGATTTGGCGAATAAAACGCTGACGATGCATAAAGTTTTCCTGTCAACAAACCAGGAAAGTTACTAAAAATAAGTTAACTTATTTTTTCTTAAACATAGGTTTATGTAATCTCGAAAACAATAAATTTGGGATTTAATTGGATACAATATTTTGTTTTCAAATGATTGCACATTTTCATTTTAATAATTTCCAACATGCATTAGGTACTAGGTATAGGTAGGTACATTAAATAAAAAAAATTACATATGTAGGTATAGGTATGTTTATTTTCAAATATGCAGTGGCTTTGATTCTGTATTGATTAAAACAATATTTTTTTTTTTAAATTATCAATTAATACATTTTATTTTATTTAGTTTATGCGTCCTTAAAACGTCAAATGCTATAGTGAATGTTGTTTGTGTAAAGTGGATTGTAATTTTATTTGTTTTTTTTTTCATTTTTAATAAAATGACTGCGCGAAAAGTGAATAGAGTGAAAGATTGTTAATATTTTAATATTTTGTTAGTTCTAACACATCAACATAAAAACAAACACAATCGCAACCAAAAAAATCCCTTCCGTATACAGCAATTATATGTACTTGTGATTAATTTACTTACGGTTCTTTGGCGAAATTTCTTCAAAATCCGTTGCTGGTGTGAATATTTTCTGCAAGTCGACTCTGTTTGAAGCCGTTGTTGATGACTCCTGATAGACAAAAAGAAAATAATTTGTTCATTTTCATCTTGACAAACTTTCTTTTTTTTTTCAAAAAGAACATTCTTAATGCACACCTTACACTTATGCCAGATTTGTTTACTCAAATCCGTAAGAAATTCTTTTTTAGCGGGATCATATCGATCGCTTGGCTTAAAGCCACGTTCTTTTTCTATCACGCAATTGTCCATCGATTGCGACTTTTGAACTTTATTGTATTGTTCAAATCTAGAAATGTCACCATCAGGTGACACGTTAATTGAACTGACACTTTTCTGCATCGTTTGCTTATGTATATTAAAAACTATCTAGTGAAACTAATCGATTGTAGAATTAATTTAAAATTATCATTTCTTTTCAGTCTAGGTAACTATAATAAAATAATTTTATATGAACCCATATATGTAAAATACATGCATATATTTGTATTATATGTTAAAGAATTTTTTTTAAATAATGGCGACCAAAAAAATTATCAAAAGTAATTTTTTTTACACAAAATTAGAATATTTTCCTGCACACTTTTTCAATCGACAGTACTCGTTGATTATAAAAAAAAATACTTGTTCGAGTTTTAATGATTTCGACATCACAAAATGCCTAGCACAAAGCTTTTCACTATTTCAAAACGTGGGAGAAGGTAAAATCTTTAAATCCGCAAATATAACATAAATATTTATCAAATTTTTAACTCAATATCCGAAGAAAAAATAAATAAAAGAAAATAAGCGCACAATAATGTTCTATCGTTTTTTTCGATTCAAATGTCTATACTTTCTCTTTTTCAAAAGGTGAAAATTAATAAAATATTGTACAAGAATAGCCTTTGTATAACGTCAAAAGAGAAGAAAGGCATTTTCATCAAAAGATTTTATTTGTAGGTATATGTATTTATTTTTTTTTGTGTGTGGGATGGGATTGCACTTGTTAGGTAGTTGTTGTTTGGTTTTGATTTATAATATTAATGGCAGCTGAAACGAAATAAAACAAGTGTTTTTTGAATGTCTCGAGGTTTTACAAGATGGCCTACATTCTTATGCACTCATAAAAATCATTTAATTTTTATATACATAGCTATTTCTAAAAGGTTTTATTTTTTATTTAAAATGTGATTTTTAGCGTTGGTTTTTGATATTAGCACATATTATAGTATTCACTGCAAACTATTATTAACCTTTGATGATTTTCTTGCTGGTGCTAAAATAATTTCTATTTAATTCTCGAGCACAATATAGTTCGTGTGTAGATTTTATTTTTAGCATTTGGGGCAACGATTCCCCTATTGTATTAAATATATTTGCGCAAAAAATATATATTCCATTAAAAGAAAAAAAAATCCTATAATACCTATAATCATTCTCTTTTACCAGTTTTTCACCGGAAGAAGTTATGTTTTTCTAGCTTAAGACCAAGAATGCCGCTATGCGACTTTAATCGTATTTTGACACCTTTTTTTGCCTCGTGCGACCATGAGACAAATTTTTTAATCACTGTTTTTTTAACCTTTTTTTTAGGAATGTTGCGACTTTTCTGATCCAATCATGAACAAGATCAATATTGTTTTCGTTTTTGTGGAAAAAAACTCCAACCTTCCATTAAAATATCTATTTTCGTTCATGATAGCCATCTCAGTGATATTCCAAATTCTAACATAGCAACAGTCAGTTAATATAGGGCCTTATTACCGTTCAACAAGCGAACCAATAAGCTTGTGACTGAACCGATTCGTATGTAGCTCATTGAAATCTTATACAAACTTTTGAATCTATATAGTCGGTTCGAGGTCAATGTAAATGTACACTTGTTTGTAAAAAATTAAATTTTGTTTGTGGAACTTTATTCCGTGAAATAAAAAATAAAAAGTTATACATATACCTAATTCAAGATTGACGAACCAGTTTCAAGAAAAAATTCATTAGTACCTAGTAGTAGTAGTTGTAATAATAGTAAGGTAATAGTAGTAATTATGTTTATTACTATAACCGGTATTATAGTCCTATTGTAGAGAATACTAAGTCGATCAATAATGGATAAAAAATTCATACGGAACGCGATCAAATCCAGCAGCCTTATTTGTTTTGCATTGCCTAATAATTCCAAAACTTCAAGGCTTGTAATTTTCAAGGTCCACATCTATAGAATCTACCAGTGTATCCTTGATTGGCCTCCTACAGTGGAAAATTTAAAAGTTGTTGAAAATGATTTCTAAACTCAATGCTTTTTATATTTTAAAGCGTTTTTTGAGTATTATTTTCTAATTCGCAGGTCTTTTCGTAGGTCTTTGAATTCCTCACACTTTTAAGTTCATCCAAATTAATTCAGAAAGCAGCTTTAATACTTCTGTTAGCTGATTGGAAGATACTTGAAGCGTTAGTGCGAGAGCCAATGATCTGAATAGATTAACTTTTCTACTTTAAATTCTTCTACTTGACATAGCATATTATACGATATTCCACATTAATCATTTACTGAAGAGACTGTTGAGCTTATATAATGTAAATTTTCCTTCAAAATCACCTGGAGTCCGTTCGTTTGAAAATCTTTCCTTTGCTATTCAGTACATTGTCCTTTGAAATTCTTTTTGCAGAAAAGATCTGCCACTTCATCTGATATCTCTTGCTTTTTCTCATTTGGACGTTAAAAGCTCCTATTATTACAACGTTCTCAAAGTTTGAATCTTGCAAACATCTGCCTTAGCTTTGGTATTCTTGCTCCCATTTATTAAAGTTTAAGTACGTGGACAAAATGTATGATTCTGTGCGGCTTGTGTCGTATAAGGCACCTCCGCTCGTCTTTCATAAATTTGCTGTACGAACCGCTGGAACTCACATACCGTCCCATCCAACTACAATCAACTTAGTGATAAAGACAAGTCCGCGGTCTTGGCCGCCTTCGTCTTCGAAATATGCCATTGAAAAAACTCCGCATCCTGACGTATAATGTTAATTCATTATACAGCCTAGATAAGAGGACATCATTCAATCTATTTATGAAGAACAACACCCCCGATATTGCCCTCATTAGCGAGACGAACGTCACTAAACGAAACAACATCAACATCAAAGGATTCAAAACGTACCGGCAGGACAAAAACGAGGAACGCGTTGGAACAGCAGTCTTCATAAAAGACAAATTCTCCCCCAATACAACAGAAGTCATTATCCCCGGACTACAGACTAACGAAGCCACTGCCATCACGATGACCCTGGGAAGAGGTGAGACCCTTACAGTCATCAGTACATACTTCAAGTGCTTATCCTCTGCAAGAAACATACAAAATGACCTGCTCATCCTCAACGGCATCCTGAAGCAAAGCACCTACGGCATCATTGGCGGTGATTTCAATGCGAGACATCACCTATGGTTAGACACAAAAATCAGCAGTGAAGGCAAAGCAATCGTAGACTGGATGAAACTGAACAGCAATGAACATTCTCTGGTGGTAATATCCCAGCCGAAACCCACCTTCCCTAGAACACCATCAACGCTGGACTTCTTCCTGGCTTCCTCCAACCTAGTACATATTCTTCCGGAAATCCGGAATTATATCTGTACAATAGTGCAAAGCGACTCGGACCATGAAGCTGTTCAACTTTCCATCAACCTCAACCAACCCATACTCTTCATCAACTTCAGACGGCTGGATATTGAAAAACTTCACAGGGACATCGAAGACAGTATTACTCTTCCACCTTCAAACAGGAATCTGCTGGATACCGAAATCGATGCAGCTATTGACAACCTCCAACATACCGTATCTGAAGCCCTGGAGAAGCAAAAGAGGCCTAAGACGTCAAAGGACAGGTACCAGCATCTTCCTGAGTACGTCCAGAATTTGTATGCTCACAGACAGCGGCTAAGAAAACGACTCTAGCGGATCCATCAGAGAGCTAAATACAACAAACATCAACTACCAGACAGTTTGGAATGAGCTACAGCAAGTCAACATCATGTTCCGGAACTCCATTCAACACCACAACAATATCCAGTACCAGAGAAGATTGCAAGCAATTAAGCCAGGACCTGATGCCTTCAAAAACATTAATAGGATCATCGGAAAACAGCCACAGATGCCAGAATCCATCATCAACAACAACATTGAAGTAACCTCAGCCCAGGACAAGGTGGAAGCGTTCGCTAACTACTTCGAAGGAAACTTCAAGCCGAACCCACCTACTGATCCAATGTTCCTACAAGAAGTAGAGGCATCAATTCAGCAGACCCTACAGCCAAATCCGGATATAATCAGTTTCGTTGACACCAATCCAGCAAGTGATCCCATCGATAGTCCACATCTATGCAATCTAGAGGAGGTAGCAGAGATCATCGGCAATTCCAAGCCAAAAAAATCAGCTGGACCAGATGGTGTCTCCAATTACATCCTGAAAAGGTTTCCACGAGCAGTAATGATTTTCCTCACAATCATCCTCAACAACTGCATCAACAACTGTTACTTCCCCCGGACGTGGAAAACAGCGAAGATTGTGCCAATCCCGAAGAAAGGTGCTTCCAACCTAGTATCCAGTACTACAGGTCAATATCACTTCTCAACAATATCAGCAAATTACTGGAAGAAGTAATCCTCCGGAGACTGAAGAAATTCTGCAGTGAAAACTCCATCATCCCTATAATGCAGTTCGACTTTCGAGAAAAGCACTCAACGCTGCATCCGCTGCTAAAGTTCCAACACGACATCACCACCTCCCTCAACAGTCATCGTGTCACCGTCGCATGCTTTCTGGATGTTGAGAAAGCATTTGATAGCGTTTGGATACAAGCCCTAATACGTAAACTTCATCTATTGCAGGTACCTCCGCCAATAATAAAAATTCTTTTTTCTTTTCTTTCTTTCAGGAAATTTTGAGTACTATTTTTTAATTGTTCATTGTCTTCGGGAAAGTTTCCTTATGCATGGAAAAAATCTTTCATAATTCCCCTTCATAAGAAAGGAAGAAAAGACAAAATTGATAACTATCGTCCCATAGCTAAACTGTCAGCTATTCCAAAATTATTCGAAGAAATTAATTGCAAAACTTTAAGCTTTTACACCAAATCTTTCATTGTTCCTCACCAACATGGTTTTTCGAAAGGTCGTTCGACTGTCACTTTTCTTGTGGAGCTAGTAGAGACTTGCATAGAGTCCTTCAAAAGTAAAAAACAAATTGATTGCGTACTTACAGATTTTAGTAAGGCATTTGATAAACTTTCTCATCATGTTTTGCTTCAAAAAATGAATAAACTTGGCTTTAACATTAAATTCATCGCTTGGCTCATTTCGTACTTGCTTGACAGATCATACACTGTAAATTTTAATGGACATCATTCAAAAGGTTTCATTTTAAACTCGGGAGTTCCGCAAGGTAATGTTCCAAACCGGAATCTAAGAGGTCTACCTGACCCTATTTATATAACGCACTATCGTACCAACTACGAAGAAAGTTCACCACTAAATAATATGTTGAAATTATACAACGTCAACCATAAATTATTAATTAATACTTCTGATGTATCAAATACCGTTTTTAAAAAGATTTTTTATAATGTATAGTTTTAAGAAAATATTGTTCGCTAGATATTAATTAGCTTGTTTCAAATAAATAAATAAAAAAACACTTCCAAATCGGAACTTGTCTGCTTCAGGAGGCCTTCAACTGGTAGAGGTGGCCGCACCGCAGCAGAATCCTGGTCTTGAGACTCCCTGACGGATCCACCATAGCTGCCAAACAGAATGTGAAGTACCTGGGAATCCACTTCAATGAGTTGCTTAGGTTCAACCCACACTCAAGAAATGTACTCAGAAAAGCCAGCTGGGCCTTCCACCGCCTACACCCATTGATGAAGAAAAGAACAGGACTAAGTCAACCAACGAAGTTACTGATCTACAAGCAGCTCTTACGACCAGTCATCAGCTACTGCTTCCCAGTCTGGTTTTCAATCTCGAAGACAGCCATGAAGGAGCTTCAAGTATTCGAAAGGAAGATTCTCAGAACTTGCACCGGCCTGTACTTCGACCGGCAGCGGCGGAAACACTACAGTAACAAACATCTCTACTCTGAAGCCAACATAATCCCGCTGGACAAATACCTAGTCCTTTCAGCGAAGAGACTAGTACGGAACATCATCGACCACCCGAATCAGCTAATGAGAAGGATGACCACTGAAAAACGACATCCAGAGCCAAGGTACCTCAGTGTGATGGAAACTCTTGATGACAACATAATCATGGACAACGAGGAAGCAGTCTCGTTCTACGCTGACATTGGGTCAGCCTTCTACCGCGGCTAAACGCCACTTCCCCCAACCTACACCAAAAACACCATTGACAACCGGGAATGAACACCCTGGAGGACGATTAAGTCAGCCGACTTTTAATTAAAATTTTTTTTTTGACATGTTATTTATATATCTATAATTTGTTAAACTTAAGCCATTGTATAACGTTAGGCCCCTTATGTGCCAACAAATGTAAATTTATCATAGCATCATATTATTTATAAGCCAAATTGTATATATTATGTTCAATAAAACAAAATTGAATTGAAACTGGAACCCACATAAAGTCATATCCGGAAAAGAATTTTTCATATCTCTCAAACTTATCGACTAGGAATGTTTCGTATTAGAGAAATTATGTTTAACCTACGTAAATAACTAAACAAAATTGGAAACATCAAGGTTATTTATGCAAAGTCGTAAGTTTACAAATTGTGTAAAATGTTAATTCTACACAAAAGTTTGGATGAACACCCTTCTAATTTCATTTGGTTAAATGCTGTATAATTGAATCAGCTGTTCGTTAAACGTCAAAAAATATTAATTTTCAAAAAATATGTAGGTATGCAAATAAGCGTGTTCAGATTTCTAAGTTACTTTCAAATGGCTTCTCCCAAACCAACTTGGAATTCGAGCCGAATGACTCGGAACGGAAATAAATGTAAGATACACCACACAAATCACATTTTTTTTAAACCCGAAATTAGATGAGAAAACGATTTCGGGGCCAAATGTAGAACTGTAATAGTCGGAAACTCACGGAAGTGATCGAACGAAAATGAGCGAATACAAGAAAAATCATAAAGCGCGCCCATGAAGGTGGATATCTACTAATCCTTCAGTTTAGTTCACTTTCGTTTTCGTTAGTAAAAGTTGTCCCGAGCTCAACTCAACTGAAATTTGGTGAAAGAGGAACCATTAAAATAAATGGCTCCTTTCACTACGATGACAATTCACGGAAAGCATAATAAATACAAGTAAAAGCATTTACTTATATTTATCTATTGCCCGATTATATGGATTTGTGTAAAAACAATTCTGATCTGAAACTGTAGACGTCCTAATTAATTTTTTTTTTATAATCTCCGTTATTCACAACTTTTATCGCCATTCGCCAACTTATCTCAATGCGAAAGTATACAGAACACGGGCAGAGTTTTTTTTTAGTTCTCTGAGATAACACTAATAGGTGTGTACATCATATTTCTGAACAAGCCTAATTCCAAAAGTCACAATGACGTTTGGTTAGGTTTGCCAAGAAACATTTGGTTAATTTTCCTCAGCAAAATTGTGTAAACCATTTCTTATACAAAATTTGACAGTTCATTAACCAAATGGTAAACTTTTCCAGTGTTTTACATCATTGCGTGAATAGTGAATACCCTTATTATCTTATTAGCTAATCCTGACACATTGTAGGATAAAATTTTTATTTCAATTTTCTTTTTACACATTTCATTTAAATTATTATTGCAACAGACTCGGTTGACTCCTTATCTAAAAGGTTTTCGGAGTTTCATGGTTACTGAAAGATGAAATGAAAATGGCAATCAAACTCCCTGTTGTACAGCTCCTTAAGCGCGACACTTGCCGCTATTCCTTCATTTTGGAGTTCATTTCCTGTCACTGCAAAGATTTTTCCTGACAAGGCAGCTCCCAATTTTATCGTCTTCCAACAATCAATATTTTCACGTCCCTTACTTTGGCGGGTAGGTACTTTTTGGCGGAATAAAAAAAAATTGATTTGTAGCTAATGCTAATTTGTTGCGCAAACCAAAAATTTTTAGGTCGCATTATAGTTGCTTAGTTATTAAAGTTTCCGCTAAAGTTAGAAAATTGTGAAGTTCTCTTTCTCTCAATGTCAATTAAATCTATTTGAATTCCATAGTTTGTGTTTTTTAGTTTGGCAGTGTTTTGCAATATCGAGATAATCGCAGCTTGAGTTTCAAATTCAGGTAGGAGTCTCCTTTTTCCGCCTCTGCATATTCTAGCTGTACGTCAAATTGAGAAGACGTTGGTATAATATTTTACAATTGTATCTTTTTCTTTGAATATTATTTTTGTTTTCTTGTAAATTTAATAAATATTTTACCCTTTCTTTCATCTTATTCTATACATTCTTACAGTTTTTGCTTAAATGGTATTTAATGAAATGTTGCTTTTTTAGCTTTTACATTTTCAATTTTCCACAATAAGAAGAACTACAAAAAAAACTTGTAGAGAAATAAATTCTATCTATAGGTACATCAAAAATGTGCTGAAATTTACTAGATTCCCAGGAAATAGCGGAAACATTTTTGCACCCCCTTCTCCAAGTGACAGCCAAATGGAGAGTATTTCAAACCAAAAAAAAATATTTTGTTTACTTACAAAAATAAAATGCATGACTGGGTCGCACGAACTTGAGTGGTGGTTTTAAAATCTGAATATTTAGGTCTATTCATCTAATATTAAAAGAAATAAACTAGTTATGAGAGCCTATATTTTATGCTGCCTATCAGTTCAGCCGTTTTTAAAAAAATCGAAAAAAAAAATGGTTTTATGGAAGGTACCACTTATAACTATTTTTCCGACATTTTTAATTGAGATATATAGGTACTTTATGGCAAGTTATGGATTCTTAAAAAAAATAGAACTCGAGATTTTGATCAATATATTAAAAATTGGCGTACCAATTTTTTTTCTTAAAAATGTTTTCAAATGTTATATATAAAAAATTATTTTTTTAAAAAATCGCTCCAACGATTTTTAAAATTTTGTTCTCATAAATTGAGATTTGTAGATATTAAAAATCGGATGGTGTGCCTTGCGTTGCTGACAAAATAGTTTCAGAAGTTGTTTAATCAATTACTTACCTAATTTCTTATTATATTCATTTTTAAACAATTTTTCAGTCTAAATTGTATATATAAGTATCTAGTATACTTTAAACCACAGTGTAAGCGCACATAAGAGCAAGTTCGTGCAACCCAGGCGTTCATTTTACTTTTTTTTATAAAATGGTAGCCTTTTTGTAAAAAAATTATTGAATTAAAAAAAAAAAAAAAAATTTGGGCACGTTTCTGAAAAATATAAGATTTTAATAATTTGGTAAAAAAATTTGTACGGCAGGTACTGTCATTTTTAGCCTAAAAAAAATTAAAAAAACATGAGGGGGGAATGCCCAAAAACCACAAGGTACCAAGTTAAAAGAAAATCGACCCAGCCGTTTAGGCTGCAGCCGAACCGACAGAGAGACAAACACACACACACATAGACAGACGAATTGCAAGACCCACTTTTTTCAACTTCGCTATCATCATTTATGTCAAGTTTAACGAACGAAAATCTCGAGTTCGAGATTTTTACGAATCCATAACATCCGCCTTATTGTAGTACCATACATTATGTATGTAATTACATATATCACAAGTAAAATTTTGTCTGAGCACAAATAGAAAAATATTTGCCCAAATTTTGCTTCGTATTTGAATGAATCATTATGTGGAATCAATTATACTTATTTATTATTATAAGTAGGTAATGTAAAAATATTGTACACATGTTAAATTAAAACACAAACAATTGTTAAATTAATATTGAATAAAATAATATTTTCAATAGCAATTTGTGCATGTATCCTACCTTTGTTGTTGTGTTGTTGTTTTTCCATGATGGCAACGACATCGATCTATGCTCCTTTAGTGTCATGTGCATGGGATTATGGCTCTCGTGAACTGTTGTTTTGCTTGATCGTGCCATTCGAAAACCATCGTGTTCCTAAGAATATTTTATTGAGTTTGTATGATGTAACCAAGAATGTTTTTAAATATTGTAATGAATATGTATTAATTTTCAATGTAAAAAAAATTAATTTTTAAAATATTCATTTAACGTTAAAATTACCAAAACATCATTATATGAATTTGTCTCCTAAATTAGCTTAACAACATCATAGTTCAATTAATTGAAGCCCGCAAACCGATTCAAAAATTCGAATAGCGCCACTTAATTATTTAACAATAAAAACATATAATTTTGTGTTAATTTTAAAGTTAAATAAATATTTTAAAATTTATATTTTTTACAAAATTTATTTTTTTTTTAATTGAATATGCAAAAAAAGGAGACACCACTTCATTAATGAATAAGTTTATATTTTAAAACTAATTAAACAGACAATCCAGTCTGTGGCGTGGGCTTTATTATGTTTTTTTCAATCAAAAAAATGAATTTGTTTCTTCATAGTTAATTGTTAGGAAGTACAAACATAATAAAAAGACTGATTTTAAGGTATTAACATGAAGCTACTCAACAATTCTAATTTAAAAGCTATATAAAATTTTTTCTTTAAAACAAATTGTAAAATGTGTAATTTTCAAGTTACCAAACAGACTATGTCTCAACGGTAGGTACTTGTCAAAATTATTATAAAATGTCAAAAATTAATTTGATTTAAACACGCGCAAACACTTACATACCTCGACTTCATAGCTCTCGTTTTTCTTCATATATCCAGTTTCAGACCGTGACTCTTCGTTAGAAATAGATTTCGTTGTAATAGTTGGGTGTTGTTCTTGCAGCGATAGTGGCGTTTGATATTGTGGAACATTTTGCAACATAGATGGCAGTTGCGGTTGATTCATATGCTGTTGGAGTTGAATTTGCTGAATCAAACTCTGCTTTTCATCGATTAGCCGCTGAAGCTCTTTGGCCTGTTGTTCTTGCTGAAATACATGCTGCTGGTGTTGCTGCTGCTGTTGCTGTTGGTCATCTTCCTGTTCGATTACACGATCAATATCCGATATTATTTCCTTTAACGTATTGTTTATATTATCCTGATTATTGTTGATTGTACTGCCGTTATTAGCTGTTAAATTTGTTACGCTATAAGCTAATTGCTGCGAGCCTACCTGTTTTTGCTTCTGCTGTTGTTCATTTTGTTGTGACACAGCTAATGGCATTTCTTGTGGAGGAACAGTTGCTCCCGCAGCCTCCGAAACGGAAATCATGGAAGATTCTGGTTTAACCTGCTGGGGTGATAGTTTAATCGATTGAGTTACTTCGGTTATTGTTTCAATATCTGTTTGCTTTTCATTCGTTGTTGTTTTTGTGATTGGTTGTGGTTGGGGTTGTGGTTGAGCTGTTTGTGTAAAAGTGTCAGTGTCAGTGTTTTTTGTAATGGGTGAGCAATTGTTTATTTTTTCGGGATTTATTTCTTCATCAACACTGATTTGTGCATTTGGAACAACTATAGGATCTGGTTTAGGGACCACTTCAACGTTAGTTCCAATAATTGTATGATCATTTAGTTCTTTCGGTGGCGTCATTGGTTCTGGGTTTTTAATAACAATTTTCTCGCTGATTTCAACCTCTTCACTGCTTTTATCGCTTTTATCGCTTTCAGCAATTTCAATTGCTTCATCCTCTTCATTCTGGTCATCTTCTACTGGTGAGTCTTTCGAAACAACAACTTTGGTAATATCAGTAATTTCGTCATCTGAAATATTATCAATGCAATCTTCCACTTTAACAGATGTCAAAGCTTCATGGTTTTCTGCTTGAGAATTTACGTCACTTTTTAAAACTTCAGTTGTTACAATATTTACTGTAGCAGCATCCTTTCAGTTTTGATAATTAATATAAACATGGTGGGTATAGGTACATAATGTAGGTAATATTTGTTGGGTAAAACAAAAAAAAAGGAAAAAAAAAACAATTTGAATGCTGTATTATTGACTAATTATTTGAAGTTTAATTAAAAATTGAGGAAGATAAAAATCATATTTTCCGTCCGATTTTGTGACTATAGTAGATGTGACAGTGAAAAAATTACGTTCTTTCTCAGGTTTTATTTTATTACAAATATTCATTATATCTATTGAATGTTTATCAAAATTCGTTTATCTAAATTCCTACAGTCGTATTTATTAGATTTCCTTAGAACACTCTTGGACAGTTGTCCAGCTAGCCATTGTCTAAATAGTTGGACATCTCCTTATTTATAAACGCATTTCAACAGTGGCCTACAAATGTTCTCATACACTCACTTACATCCCTGTAATCTGTCAATTTCGTGAGTATTTGGATACATTCAATGAACATTTCGTTCCTTTAAAGATTATTTTTCAATTTTTTGTTCATTGAACGTCCCACTTTAGAATAGGTGTGGACAACTTATTTCGTGTCTAAGTTAGACACTCCATGGAACATGTTTATAAATAAGGTTTTGGACTTGGACAGCTGTACAAAGTTATACATACTTTGGAATGGGTTTATAAATTCGACTGCTAGTGTTTAGACAAAAATGTATTATTAAATTATTTCTTTTTAAATAAATTTGGGAAAACTAATGCTGTCATCTGAGGTGATCAAAAAGGCCAAGAGAAAAACAAGATTTTTATATTCTCAACTAAAAAAATGTAAGCAATTAGTAGGTATTTATAAGCAAATCGTTTTTTTGTTAAGTATTTGACATGATGAAGCAACATCTTAGCGAACAGTTTATATTGCCTGTTTTAACTTTTATTTTATTTTTAGTAAATTACAGGTAAATTTTATAAAAAGCTTGGTATAATAAAAACAATAACTCTCCAAGTCTTTTTCTGTTCGTTTCGTTCTTAACTTCTGCATGAGGAATGTAGGTATTAAGGAGCGGAAATTAAAAAGCAAATGTTATTAAGAATTAGCAACAAATTTTCTAATAGCATGCCAATGTTACCACAATGTATTTTTAAAGTTTTATGACCAAATCAATAGCTCTTTTTCGATTAGTTGCCGTTGATGGGCTTTTTATCGACCTTACGATATTCCTTTATAATTATTTCTGATACTTCATAAATGTACATATATACATAAGTTTAAAATTTGTAAAACTAAAAGTACCTTCAAACTTTAGGCGTTGACAAGTTACGAATATGAAAGAGTATAAGTTCTGCTTTCTTAACTTTTTTTTATTTTTTTTTAATTTTTCAACTTCTTGAGTTCACAAACGACTCATAATTGGTTGAAATTGATTGTTTTGGGAAAGTAAACAAACAGACATTATTAACACTATTTAAGGCTTTGGGCGTGAAAAATTGTGTTCTAGTAGTAACCAAAACAAAAGGACATAGAAGTTTAGGGCTTTTCATTCAGAATCAAAAAAATAACTCTATAAAAATAAATTATGATTAAAAATGTCGTTTTCCTTTGATTACTCCTTGTTCTCACCTTCTATTTGATTTTTAAAAGTTGTTTTTCACTTCCTGATTTTTATTTATAAATCTTTATTACTAATATAATATATTAGAATTTAAAAACAAATATAAAATCGCGTACGGTTAGAGCTCGATATGTTTGAACAAACCGTGGGTGAATGAATTACCCCGCTAGTTAGGCAAGTTGGATCACTTGCACTTGGTGCATTTGAGGCAATCTTATTCTCCTGCTATTACATATTTAAATTTTGTTTTCAAATTTGTTTAAGAAGCCAAAATTACATTCTTTCTATCAATTTTTCTCCATCGTCCCTAAGGTTAGGTTGAGTTTTACTGAAAATTTTTATTGCATAGCTATGCTTTCCCAAAATAATAATCGATCTTATTTAAATATGTATATGACAAAAAAAAACATCTTTTGAAATCATAATTGGACAAAATACTTTATTTTTTAGATAGCCGCAATATAAATGTATACAAACTTGTTTAACAAATTTTAGTCTTTCAAACAATCATTAAATGTATAGAATATTTTATTTTTTTATGTAGATACTTGTCGTTTTTTATGTTTATGGTGTTTTATGGGAGATATAAAAATTTAAATTCAAAATATATCTTTAATATAATTACGACTATCAGTTTTTTTTTTATTTCTGAGGTTAAAATAAAGTACATTGGCTTAAAGTGGTTCTACAAAATCTACTAATCTAACGTGCGTCGCAGTTGTGTATATAAATATGTATAGTATACCTTCATTAAGTTATTGATTTAAAGTGTTGAGGCGTGTGTGACTGTACGAATCACATAAATGAACAATAAAATGTCTTTAAAAAAAAAGTCGCCAATACTGTAGACACATTGTAGCTGTAATTATTCTTGTTAAATAAAAAATGTGTGTTCACTATATCGAGATACTTTTTGCTCACTATTTAGAGTAGTCAGTATAAAATTGTGTGTACGCCATATTGGATAGTTCACTATACCGAGATTCACTATATCGAGCGTCATACTGTAATTACAACATTTCGGGGTCTTACTGTGACATAATATATCATGGTCTTTTTGATGGATTCTGAATTTTGTGAAACAGTATCACTGTTATGTTATTTAAATAAATTAAAAAGTTTATCACAACGGTTAAGATGGGGGTTTTCATTGGTAAATTCAAATTTCAATTTAAGAATTCATTTTTCCGTGGCGAATGAAATACAATTTCAAAAATTATTTTTGTATTGTTGTTGCGGTAAATTTTACCACAACAAGTTTCACCAGCCTTTTCGTGTTCCTTTCTCCTTTTCAACCTTTCCGATTGCGGCTCCAAAATTCTGGCAGAGTACCGTGCGAACCGGGGCCATCAGCCATCAGAAACATGGTCTTAAAGCATCTTGGAAAAGTAACAAAAGCAGATGTAAACGAACAATCGTGTGTCAGTTGGTCCACGAAGAGATTCCAAATCATAAATCCAGGACTTGTACAAATTAAAAGATAGGTGACAGATTGTCCTTGTCCGGATGTGTGACAGGTGTTCTACATAATACAAAAGAGATGGTCACGACGACGCGACGTGTCAATAACACAAACAAAAGAGAACGGCCAAGAGCCCAACCTAAAAAAATGGCCGAGAACCCAACATTAAATTAAGTGTCTTGTAAACGAAAGGAAGATGATTTTGGAAGAAGCTCCCTAAAATCTGCGCGAAGGTCTACGGTATTAGTTGGTTTTAATTTTCGCGTAAGATTGAATTTTTCCTAACTAATTAACATTGATAAATGGCGAAGTGCATCCTTCCAAGATATTTCACTCCATCTTAGTCTGGGCCGGTTCGGGATGGGGACTTTAATCGTGTTTGCTTCGTTTTACTTTTATCTTTAGACGGGGTGCCCTGAATACATTCATCATGCGAACTCCATTGTGAATCATCCCTTTCAAATGAGAAAGTGGTTGGGTTCAATTATGGAGCGAGCTTAGAGCCGAAAACCGTAACCGAAAACCGCCACTACACGTAATGTGTAAGAAAGATACGGTATATAGTGGAGGAAGCTAGATTGAATGGGAGGAGGCCACCAAGAAGTCACTTTTTGTGAGATTATGAATTGGTACAGATCGTTTGTTAAAAGTTTCTAGAAAATCGAAAAATCATTCGAAGAATTATAAACCGTTGATTTAGTTTTAGTTTGAGTGGATTTTGAGAAATAATTTTGAGGGAGTTTCCAGAAAAGGAAAACTCGGGTTAATCATTATGTCAAGGAGTTAAAATCTTCCGAAGGAGCAATTTCAAAGAGTTGGGCCAGAAAAAAAAACTCTAGAGGATTAATTCAATTTCGTTGAGAAAAAGATAGGTGAATACCAAATATTTTGTCCGCCAGTTTGGCAAAGATTTTGGTACCGCTAGGCCTTCTTTTTTATTGAAAAACCCTTTCCCGAAAATACGGGACTTCCATAACCACATTTTAATTCTCTTTTGTTCTTTTGGGAATCTTTCCCAAGATCACCTTCGATTCGTTTCATTTGTGACATCTTGCAAATTGGTAGATTAACTTTAACTCCATATAAATTGTTATTTTTTTGATATTCTTCAATTTTGGTCTTTTGCCAAATTCACAAATTGTCACATTTTTATTGTTGAAAAAATTTAGGGGTTTTCACCTATACCCGTTAAGGTTTCCCTAATAAAATTATTGGAATTAAATTTTTGTGTTTTTAATTCCATTTGCAATTATCTTTTGGTTTATTTAGGTTTTGATAAGTTTTCACCACAAATAAAAAAACTTCCTGGCGCCCATTGTAAGGAGAAGTACACCCCGTACTTCTCACCGTTTCAAATTTTTATTGATTTCTTTTTTTATATAATATTTTATCAATCGAACGTAGATTAGGCGCTGGCTGGATCAATTAAATTCCCTAAAAAACGAACCCACCCATCGCTGAGCAAAACCGGTGGTAGAACCATTAATAATTACTGCTGAGTTGCAATTTCGAACGAACGCGACCAATTATGACAAATCGTCATCTACCTCCAGCTTTCTCATTCTTTCTAATTTTTTAAATCGTTTAATTTATTTTGTGTTTGGTGGATACGAATAGCCAAAGTCGCGATTAATGATTAATTGTTCAACCTAAATTTAGAATTGCTAAATAAAATCACAACATTAATGGGTGATATGCATAAAACGGAAGTAATTACTGAAAGTATAAGGTTAAAATAAAAACTAAAACTTTTAGTAGATGGTTAGATTTATAGTATTTACTTCATTTCGTATGCATAAAACTAAGTTCATACTTGCTGTAGATACTAAATTCATCCAAGTTAATACTAAAATTCATCGAAAATTGATAGTAAATACTTTTTTTTTTGTACTATTTTGTGTTTATAAACACAATAGCGCAAAATTTTAAATGATTTAGTACGATGTTAAAGACTTTTTTAGTATGATAAAATGGCTTTAACATCGTACTAAATCGTTTAAAATTTTGCGCCAAAAAAGATTAAAAGATTTGCAATTGGTAATCGAAACTTGTACAAGAATAAATTGGATTGCTTGGATATTAATGGACGGATATCCTATATCCTATTCTTTTAAATTAAATGACTGTTTCAATATTTCAACATGAGTATTGTCCAAGTTTCTACATATGATGAGAAGCTGTGTTTGTTGAGACAATCATTTTTTGCTCTCACCTGTTCTTCATAATTCCGTTAAAATTTAATCAAATTGCTTTAACAATTATTTATTGACGGTTGTAAATACATTATTTCCCAAAAAATCTTATATTTTCTTGATATATTAGGGGTATTCATGCAACGTTGTTAAGTCCTCGTAAATCTGGTAAACTGCGTAAACCTGTCAAATGTTCATAAAAATTTGACAGGTTTACGCAGTTTACAACGACTTTACGCCGTTGCATGGATACCCCTATTAATTATGTTCGAGTAAAACACTTTAACTTAATCGCATATAGTAAATTAAATGCCATAAATGTAACAATTAATAACCTTTTTATTTCTGAAGAATAAAACTTTGATTTACATCAATTAAAAAAAAAAAAAAACTAAAAACAACGACAACAATTTTGTACTAAATAGTAGTCTTAAAAGGCTTATTGGAATCGATTGTCAACGAATTGTTCTCATAATTTTTTAAGTATTATCAGCAACCCACTTTCAATAAATAGAAGGACAAAAAATAAAAATCAAGACTATTTTTCTTTGGTTTAAGGCTAAAAAGTATGAACTATGGAATTTCCAAGTTGCTCTGTTGCAACTTTAAAAAAATGAAGTAGTTCCTACGGAAAAAAGTACTTACTAGTTATTATGCATACGGAATAAAGTTTTTACTTCAAAAATTCATCTGAAAAAAGTAAGTGCTATGGGCCAAAGTAAATACTTAATTCTCATCATTTACTGCATTTTTATGCATATCAAAAAAAGTAAATACTTTGAAATTCTGTAGTAAAAACATTTACTATTCTTTATGCATATCACCCATTTGTCATGGTATTTGACGTAATTTCGTTTCGATGTCAATATTTCAAAAAGATCTTCAATCTTGATCAACTTTTAGAAGAAAAAGTTAACCTTAAAAGAGTTACTGATTGAATTTAAATCGTTTACATTTAAATATCAGAGATTTTTTCCTATTTTCACAACAGAAATAAATTAATAAAACCAAAAACCACGTTCGCATACTGATAACTGAAAAATGTCTTAGCATAACATAAGATATTGTATCTTACAGTGTAAGCTTTCCATGAATAAATAAATACTAAAATAACTATTTACGAGGATGAATATATCTGCCGAAAAATTAAATTTGCTTTATGACAGATCATTCAATTCTTCAATATTAATATGATGGTGAGAAAGCTTGGCAGGCTAACTGCAAGTGTATTATCACACAAAAAACCCCTTATAAAGAAAAATAGAATGATTAATTTGACCAATGGTAAACCTTTGGAAAAAATAAAAAAAAAAAAAATTGAGACAGTCAACTTTATGGTTGTGAAATTTTAACAATGTGAGTGATTAGTGCTTCTGGTTTCGATTCAAGTCCAGAAGATTTGTTTCTATTATTCAGAAGAAGTTGAAGGATTTAAAACGCTTCTAGAAGATCAATTCAAAACTCCATCAAAAGTGGATTTCCATCATCTTTTAAATTTTAACGCTTTGCTGGTAACTAAATAGTAGTTTTAGAAAGAAATGTCTAAATTTGGTTATTAGCAAGGCCCAATGTATCATTCACTTAAAATTTTAACGTTCAAAAACACAAAATAAAAGCTGTTTGAGAATAGAAATACGTAGGTAAATGATGACGTTTCCCTACTGGAACAGTGTTATTTTGTTTTGCTGAAAAAAAATATTTTCTTATAACTGTAATTTATATATTGTATAGGTGTCAACAACATTTTTTCCCTCAACAGACATTTTATTGAGAGCGCTTTTGAGTACTTCTAGAGAACGACATAAAATTAGGTTGAAGGACTTAGGTTTGTTTAAAGGTTGGGTATGTGAGTAGGTATAATATGTGTGTTTGAACTGTACATAAAGTTTATTTTAATCAAAAATAGTTTTCTTTGAAATTTTGTCACGCTTTCTTAGATATCTGCATCTTCAACTGTTTCTATCGACTCAACACATTTGCTTTGAAGAGATGAACTAGACGACGACATAACCCGTCTGGTTAATGAAGATGTAGAACTCACCGAAAATGAAGAGACAACTGATTTTTTAACAACCTGCATGGTTTCTTGTTCCAAATTCTGTTGAATCGACTGCTCTACAGATCTCTCAAGACTTTTCTCACTGCTTATGGATTGCTGCATTGCTCCATATGCAATTATCTGAAAGAGGGATTTTTTGTGGGTTTCATACATTTTTTTAAAGTTGTGGATGATGTGTCTGTGGGATTTCGACAAAGTGTTTTCCTAATAATGTTTTTTTTTTGATTAATGCTGTGAGATGAATAAAATCTGTCAAAAAAAAAAAATTGCAGAAAACCAATTTTTACAAAGAGTTCTATTCTAAAGTCATAAATCCTTTAAAGTAATAGTTGGGATGATTGAAGTAATTAAAGTACTGGTATTCACTCAATTACTACATACCCTTTTTCGTATTTAAAATATTCTTAGATAAATATATGCAGATGGTTATATGACGTTTTCGCTTGAATGTCCGGAGTACTCATCTTTTTCACTGCTACTACTTCAAAAGCCTTCGAAAGGCTGTTCGATAAATGTTTTTGCAATCTGTTTTGTTCTAGATTTTATAACGGTGTTTATTCCGGAACACACGCATACATATAAAGTTTTTCGTCGAATTAATTGGCCATTTTTCTAAACTAAATGGTAATACTCGCATTCATTGGTGCGTGGTGTTTTAAATATTTATTTAATTCGAAAAGTAGAACATTTTAATTGATTCTAAAAACCTTGCAAAGCTTATTTCCTTAAAACTAAAGACAGTTGTTGAGAACATAAAAGAAATAAAGTTAATTTATATAACAAATAAAATACCCAATGTTTGAAAATAAAGCTACTGAATTATGCCAACTTTATAAAATATAAACAGGTAATTTTTTTCAGATTGGAAAATTATTGGAAATAAATTCCATATTCCATTCGGAACTTTTACGATACACACACGAAATGCTAATTATATGCATAGATTTTGGTGCTTTTTTGAAGAAGGCTCTCCAAATTGAAAATTTAAGAAACATGTTTAAAATTTACGCAAAGCGTAGTGCAAATAAAATTTGATGTGAAAATTAAATTAATAAAATTAATGTGAGCAGCATGTCAACCTAGGTCAACCCTAGGATTATTATTACTAAAAGCCAAAAATTGCGATGAATTTATTAAGAGAAATGCATTATTCATGTTCAATTGTATTTTACTCGTTAATATAATAATTATTCTTAATTAATGATATTTAAAATAAGCAAATGCTAATTTTGTTTACTTGTTTGGAGCTTTCAGCCACAGAGGTAGAATTTTTTGAAGCGCCAGTTTCAATTTCAATCTCCCCTATTTCCATAGTGTTGCTGAAAGGAAGAAATTTGCATATCAATTACGATATCAATAGGTGTGGAATATTTAAAAATCAATCAATCCCATAGAACCATTTTTTTTATTTCGCTTTTCTCGAAAACGGTTTAACCGATTTTGATCAATTTTTTTATGGAGAAAGTTTTCAAAAGCTTGATTAGTATTATATACTATATATATAATCTTAATCTTAATCTCATTCTAATTCTTATTCTTATTCTTATATTCTTATATTCTTATATTCTTATATTCTCATATTCTTATATTCTTATATTCTTATATTCTTATATTCTTATATTCTTATATTCTTATATTCTTATATTCTTATATTCTTATATTCTTATATTCTTATATTCTTATATTCTTATATTCTTATATTCTTATATTCTTATATTCTTATATTCTTATATTCTTATATTCTTATATTCTTATATTCTTATATTCTTATATTCTTATATTCTTATATTCTTATATTCTTATATTCTTATATTCTTATATTCTTATATTCTTATATTCTTATATTCTTATATTCTTATATTCTTATATTCTTATATTCTTATATTCTTTTATTCTTATATTCTTATATTCTTATATTCTTATATTCTTATATTCTTATATTCTTATATTCTTATATTCTTATATTCTTATATTCTTATATTCTTATATTCTTATATTCTTATATTCTTATATTCTTATATTCTTATATTCTTATATTCTTATATTCTTTTATTCTTATATTCTTATATTCTTATATTCTTATATTCTTATATTCTTATATTCTTATATTCTTATATTCTTATATTCTTATATTCTTATATTCTTATATTCTTATATTCTTATATTCTTATATTCTTATATTCTTATATTCTTATATTCTTATATTCTTATATTCTTATATTCTTATATTCTTATATTCTTATATTCTTATATTCTTATATTCTTATATTCTTATATTCTTATTCTTATTCTTATTCTTATTCTTATTCTTATTCTTATTCTTATTCTTATTCTTATTCTTATTCTTATTCTTATTCTTATTCTTATTCTTATTCTTATTCTTATTCTTATATTCTTGATCTTATAATATATTTATTATTATTCTTGTTTTTGTTATTGTTTTTGTTATTGTTATGTTATTATTATTTTGTTGTTATTCTTATTTTATATCTACAACAAAATCTTACAAAATGTTATTTTTAGTCTTCATCTAAATCTATCTCTGTATTCTAATATGTAATATAATAATATTGCAAATTTTTAGGCTTTAAACAAAAAATGTATTTTTTTTTTTTAATTGCTATCACTTTTGAATCAATTTTTTGTTCCGTTAATTCAAACAGCACTAATTATAATAGTTTTAATTTCTTAAAGGGTATGTTATCAAATAATTAAATAAATGTATAAATAAAAGGTTTTATTCTTGGCGAATAAAATTTTCATGTTAACATGGTTTAAACCAAGAGTAAAAATATGTTAAGAATCAGAGGATATGTACATATGTATTCTCAAAATTCCTATCAATAAATTAAAGTAGGGACGGTTATCGCTTAAAAATCTAAACCATCTAGGTACAAGACAACTTCTTAATTAGATCAAATATTATTTGTTTCTTATTGTTTGTTTTGAAAAAAAAAAAAAAACAGAAAATAATTTCCTAGTTAAAAATAATAAGTTGCGACATTCATAAATTTCCGGAAGAAAACCGTTTCAAGTACCTAGGTATAAATGGAATTTTGTCCATAAAAAAAAACTTTGAATAAATTTGTAGATCAATATTATAAGAACTTACAAAGCACTTGTGTTGTTTTGAAATGTTCACATATTTATAGAAATTCAAGGCTTTATTTTATTTTATTATATGAAACAATTATTTTTTAATGTTGAGTCGGTTTTATTCCGGATCGACGATATCAGATTTTACTCTCAACACCAAAATTCACTTACCAAAAAAATGTATTATTTTCCGGGGGTAAACAATCCAAAATTTATATATGTTTTTTGCGCTAATTATATCGTTTTTTACTGTTCACTTTGGCACAAGACCAAATCCAAACAACGTATAATTTTTTTTGAAAAAAATCTTTAGATACTTTTATTAAATTTGTTCTTTTCCAAAAATGTTCAAGGTTATTTTTAGCACTGAAATATAATTAAATGCACTCAATTTAGTTTTATTACTTTGGAAATTAAAAAGTAGACAAATAAAATTCAAAAACTATTTCTCGTATAACTGCGCACAATTACTTGGGTTCAAAATTTAAAACAAATTGTTAATATAATATGATTTGATTCGGTAAACGGCCAGCTGTAGACTAATGTTGGGGAATTTGCACACAAATTTTTTGACTAAAAATTATGTGTGGGCAAACTAAAATGTATATGGATTTTGTTTTCTTTTGTTTGCTTTAAGAAAATCTTTTTTTATTTATTTATTGCTCTATTCCTCAATTTAATTGTATTTTGCATATTAACTTATTTAAAATTAATCTAGAATCACATAAGAAGCAACTATTCTACACACCAAAAATATTAGAAAACACAAGTGATCTGATCACATTGCTTGCGTCGTCGATACGATAAAGTCAAAAACACACATTTGGGGAAAAGAAAAAAAAAGGAAGAATGAAAGAAAGAAAAATTGTAAATAAAGATTCTTTTCCGTCGAATAGATATGCTATGCCCATTCTGTTGTGCCGCTATTTGATCTCTCATATTTAAATATAGATTCAATACCGGCCTTAGAACAGGAGATGGCGAGGTCTTTAAAATACATTCATAACAATGGGGAATGCAAAGTTTTTCATTCAGCTTTTAATACAAATTTATATTACACAGAAAGTATATTATGGATATGGTATAATAATATTTATGTTTTGTGTATCAGTTTCGTCTTCATTGAATATTGATTTCTTTATGATCATTATTTTGTGTTATCTATTTGTATCATATAAGTAGGTGCAGAATTAAAATATGAGAAGGAGAACATTTTTAAATCTGAAGATAATCTTCATTTCCTTAATATTAAGACTGAAATTATAAAGTTATCCAGAATTTAAATACATATCCGGAAAAGTGCAATAAAAATATTGTAATTAATATTATTAGCTCTCTCACAGATTACCTATTCCTTCTGTGAAAACTATAAAATTTGAATGCAAATGAACAAAGACTACTGACGCACATTTCCCAAACCCCCATTATTTGAATTATTTCTGATCATTTGAAATTATCCCTGGAATATATATGTACATACCTAATGTAAATAAAATCAACACATTTATGTTTTTGGGTAGGTACAAGATAAAATAGAATATAAAAGCGGTAAAAAAAATTTGTTGCATTTTTTTTTTTCATAAATTTGAAGGTACTAGGCGTTTTTGAAAAAGTATTTTTGAAATAATTGTACGCGTGCCTTCTTCTTAAAAATAACTTCGGTCTGGCCTATCGTTGAGTATTTTTATACCTTGGCCAAGTTTCAATACATGACGCCCATAAAAACAAACACGTTTCAAATATTATTGGTGTTACTTTCATGTATTTGTACTTTCGTATTTGTTAAAAGCGTCATTCATGGCAATAGGTATTACGCACTAAACTATGTCGTATAGGTAAGGTAGGTTAGGTACCTACAAACTTTCTTCATGATGAACGTTTTGGTTTTACATTGTTTGACGCGATGCGCCACCACTCAGGTATATATGTATGTACATACATTATACAATACTTACATACATATGACACCTGTTTGAGATTACTTTTGCTGAGTGGAGTGGATTCTTAAATCGTCAATTTAATTACATAATATTATCTTTAGGAGAATTCACGTTAAGACGTTGGTAAGGAAAGCATACGACAGGTTTAATCTATTTTCGTTCATAGAAACATGCGAATATAATGACGTGTTGGAGAAAATTCGCTAAATTGTACTTTCAGGATTCTGAAATTTTTCGTTTCCTATAATAATCTGTTCATATTTTTATTTATAGATAGGTAGGTACATTGTCAACACGCAAACTTTAATTTGTAATTTATGATATGTACCTAGATATACTGACAGTAAGTAAGCTATGTAAGTAACACTTACAGCATTAATTGGACTTATTTAATTATTAGTTCAAAATGGTTTTGCATTGGCCTTAAGAATTTAAGTTAACAAAAATTCGATACGTGCTATGGGAATGTTGAATATGACCCCAAAGGGCCAAAATGTGTATGCAATGTATTGGATATGATCCATTTTTTATTTACGTTTTTTTCAGTTCCCAAATGAAACTCTGGAATAATTATTTTAACAAAGTTCCTCTGATAGTAGATTCCACTTCTGGAATTGCAAAAAAAATTGTACACGCAAACGGTGAAAATTACTTACACCTTAAATAGAAAGAAACTAAATTTAAAAAAATTAACGCTATGAAAAATTATTATAAAAAATGTACAAACGATTACTTATTTTTCAATTTTTTTGTCACATTTAAAAAAAAATATATGGAAAAAAATTGGGAATGTACCTACCTACAAACAAAAATATTTTTTTCAAAATTGTACAAACGATTATCCATTGAATTGCATTTCCAGATATTTTAAATTAATACATTTAAATATTTGTGGGGCTATAGAATAAAATTGGTCCGGCTTCTAAACTATGGTTTGTTTTCAAAATATTCGTATACTTATAGTTGTACTTGTAGTTTTTTTTGCTTTAAAAAAAAATCGTCAATTGTTTTTTTTTTTTAAATTTATATAAGTAATCAAATATGGCATAATGTATAGAATAAAATTAGACTTAAGTTAATATCGTTGTTTGCTCTCAAAATATTACAACCGAAACGCGTTTTTAGTTAATTTAAGCTTTTAGCAGTTATTTTATTCTTTTCAATTCTTCATTACGTCATTCTGTGTAGAATAAAATTAATTTGAAGTCGATGAAAATTCTTGTTCTCGAAATATTCGAGACGAAAGATTTTTAACAAGTTTTGTTTTTTTAAATTGATGTAGTAAGATAACCGTTGATTGAATTTTCTTGAATATCCTTCACTTCATGATGTTATTATCTGAGAAATAAGATAAGTCAATATGCCTTACTAATAACAAAATTCAGTTAATATAAACGAAAATCTCCAGACTTCAAAAAAAATCATATAGGTACTAATAACAAATTTAGTTTCCAGGTTAGTCAAAGCAAGACATTAAAATTTAATACACGGAAATCCATGTTTAAGCTGTTTACCAAACAAATGAAATGACATTTAAATTCAAGTTTTGTCGGTTGTTTTTTTTATAGTACGTAAATATGTATTAAGTACAATTAAATTCACTTTTATGTTATTTGTCGATTTCGATTCACGGTTCAGATATTTTGTTTTGAATCGAAAACAAAAGTGTTTTTTATATATTTACTTAGGTATCTACATGTATGCAATATTTGAGAGACTGTTTGATTTTGTATAGTCAAACAGAGCTTGGAATGGAGGTGGGGGAGCGGCCAACAAAAAATTCTGCGTTTTATTTAGAAACAACCCCTGTCATTCAAACTGAAAGTGAACAATAAATAAAATAAATAGAATAAAAATGCGACACGCAAATTCAATCTGTAGATTGTTTCAAGGAAGGCGACGACGGGTGTCGTGAGGTGTGAGGTGATTGGTATAACACAAGCCATAATAAACAAATGTAATTTTTTTTATCTCTTCTGTTCATTCTTGTTAAAGAGAAACACGAAGAAAAATATAGAAAAAACTAGGTTTAGGACATCAAATTATGTCCCCATTTTGTTTCGCATCACAGAATGCAGCGGGTAACTTCAAGTTCTACCCACACTGCCAGACGAGCATTTAATATCAAAATCAGTATTTTATCAAATTCGAATTGAAAAAAATGGTATTTTACCAACACAAAATACCATTAAATTAACAATTTAATAAACATTAAAATCATATACTGATTTATTCTTAAAAGAATTCCTTACTTACCTACATATTATGTTGCAAATGACAAAAAATTATTAATATTAAAAGAAAAACCTTTGCTTGCTAAATGTGGTGAACCTAAACCAAAATAGGTAAATAAAATAAAAATCGTACGGACACTTCAAATCAATTCACGTTCTATTAGTACTGAAATAGTTTATGGTAAAAAATGATACGGCAATACTAAACCGTGCTTGGTTTTTTGTATTTGATTTGTCTATGCCACGATTGGTTAATCTTTTGGAAATAATCGTAGATTCAAGAAAAGGTTAAATTGGTTATTAGTAGGATTCAGTTCAAGCTCCGCACTTTATTTTAACCTTGCATCTAAACCAAATCGACTAATTAGTGCTTGGTTATTACTTACCAATATCTCTATCAATTCTCGAGATACATCAGTTGAAGCCTAGTACGCTGTTGATTCGAAACGAATTTTTTCGTTGGTCTCCAACACGACAGCGAAATGCTTACGAAAACCACAGCGAAAAATTACCCACTCAAAGTGTCACCAAGACACCAATTGCAAAAACAAAATTAGGTTAGGTTAGGTTAGGTTTTTTATTGAACTTTATATATACAATTGGAAAACTTAAGATTAAGGATATTATGAAAATAAATAATTTGTTGGCACAGAGGGGGCCTAACTTAAGCATTGACAATGTTTTTAAAATTATAATAATTATAATATACATGAAAATTTAACTTAATAATAATAATCTGCTGGCTTGGTTTCTTTTCTCGGGTTGTTCCGTCCCGGTTGTCCAGATGGTGGGTTTGGTGTGGGTTAGTTTATAAATTTTTCAGCCACGGTGGTATGCTGACTCCGTGTCAGCGTAGAACTGAATTCCTTCATCGTTGTCGGTTGGTATGTTTTTTATATCCAAGGCACTAAGGTTCCTTGGCTCTGGATGTCGTTCCTGGGTGGTCATCCTTCTCATCAGCTTGTTAGGGTGGTTGGCGGTGTTAGAGATGAGTTTCTTTGCCAATTGCATGAGAAACTGGTCCAGTGGCTTGATTTTCGATTCTTCGTACACTCTCTGGTTGCTGTGGTGTTTCTGTCGCTGCCGATCGTAGGTGAGTCCGGTGGTTAACCTCAGGATCTTCCTTTCGAAGAGTTGGAGCTTCTGCATCGCCGTCTTTGAAATGGTGTACCATACAGGAAAGTTGTAACTGATGACCGGTCTGATAAGTTGCTTGTATATGAGTAGCTTCGTTGGCTGGCTTAGTCCGGTTCTTCTTGCAAGCAGTGGGTGCAAGCAGTGGGTGCAAGCGATGAAACGCGAAGTTGGCCTTCCTTAGCACCTGCCTCGAGTGAGGGTTGAACCTGAATAGCTCGTTGAAGTTCACTCCAAGGTATTTGACATTCCTTTTGGCTGCTATCGTTGATCCGTTAGGAAGCTTCAGGACCAGATTTCTGCTTATTGCTGCTGTTCGACAGCGGATGCCATTGGTGGTGGGTCTTCTGAAGCACACAAGTTCCGATTTGGCAGTGTTGATTCGGATACCCCACTTTTCGTAATAGCTGAAGAGTCTGGAGACGTGAGCTTCCACTCTCCGAGCTGCTATGGCAGGCTCTATCGATGAGGCATATGTGAGTGAATCGTCAGCAAAAAGCAGGTTCTCACAATCAATTGGCACCGGTTGATCGGACGTCATCAGGCTGTATAGGAAAGGTCCCAGCTTCGATCCCTGGGCGACTCCGGCTTTGATAGGTTTGACTGATGATTTGCAGCTATCCAGTTGGACGAAGAATTTTCTGAAAGAAAGAAAAGAAAATAATATTTTTATTAATGGCGAAGGTAATCCAATCAGTCGAAGTTTGTGGATAAAGGCTTCTATCCATACGCTGTCGAATGCTTTCTCGACATCCAGAAAGCATCCTACGGTGGCACGATAGCTGTTAAGTGCTGAGGAGACGTCAGTTTGAAACTTCATTAAGGGATGTAGTGTTGAATGTCCTTCCCGGAAGCCAAACTGCTTTTAAGGGTGATGCTGTTTTCGCTGCAGTATTTTCTGAGCCTTCTTAGGATGACTTCTTCTAGGATCTTACTGATGCTGTTGAGGAGGGATATAGGCCTATAGTTCGAAACCAGGTTTTTAGCGCCTTTCTTCGGGATTGCCACGATTTTTGCCGTTTTCCATTTCACAGGGAAGTAGCAGTTGTTGATACAGTTGTTTATGATGATTTTTAGGAGTATCATCACTGCATGTGGAAGCCTTTTGATGATGTAGTTGGAGACTCCATCCGGTCCAGTTGACTTCTTCGGTTTTGAGTTGATAATGATTTCCGCTATTTCCTCAGGTTGGCATAGTTGTGGGTTGTCCGTTGGGCAACTAGCTGGGAAATGGTCGTCAAATTGGACTCCTTCCAAATTTGGTTGTAAGGTCTGCTGGACGGATGTCCTGACTTCATCCAAGAACACTGGGTCCGTAGATGGGCTAGGTGTGAAGTTCTGTTCAAAGTGGCTCGCAAAGACCTCCACTTTGTCAGCTGTTGTTGTCACTTCAGTGTTGTTGTGGATGATGACGTCGGGCATGGGCTGGGTTTTCCCTAGACAGCTGTTTATTTCGCTGAGGGCGTTTGGTCCTGGCTTGATGGCCTGTAATCTCTTCACGAATCTCGTGTTGTTGTGGTGCTGGATCGCGTTCCTGAACATTATGTTGACACACTGTAGTTCGCTTCTGACTGCCTGGTAGTCGTTGTTGATCGTGTTGAGCTCTCTTTGGTGAATTCTTTGTAGCCGTTTCCTCAACCTTTGTCTGTGGGAATACAGATTCTGCACATACTCCGGGAGGTGTTGGTACCTATCCTTAGACGTCTTGGGCACTTTCTGTACCTCTAGGGCATTGGAGATAGCTGACTCCAGGCAGTCGATGGCACTGTCAATTTCCTCATTCATAAGGTTTCTGTTTGATGGTGGAATTATGACGTTGTCTTCTATGTCCCTCTGGAGCTTCTCAATAGCCTTCTGTAATTGACGTGGTTCTCAGGTGGGACTGTTGTCAGCAGAACAGGTTGGCTGAGATTTAAGGATAGTAGGACTGCTTTATGGTCCGAGTCGCTGGGTAAAGTTGAGCAGGTGTAGTTGCTGATTCCTGGAATTAAATAAATAAAATTAGAAGTTAGTAAGAAGAAGTCTAATGTTGATGGAGTCCTGGGAAAGGTTGGTTTTGGCTGCGACACAACAACCAGGGAGTGCTCTTCACTATTAAAGTTCATCCAGTCCATGACTGCCTTTCCTTCAGGGTTTATAGATGTGTCCAGCCATTGATGGTGCCTCGCATTGAAGTCGCCGCCAATGAGTCCGTAGGTTGTCTGCTTCAGAGTCTGGTTGAGAATGTGTAGGTCGCTTCTAATGTTTCTAGCGGAGGAGTTACACTTGAAGTATACACTGATTACTGTCAAGGTTTCTCCTCTCCCTAGTTTAATCCTGATGGCGGTGGCTTCACTTGTCTGCAGTCCTGGTATGATGACTTCGCTGGTGTTGGGGGATATCTTATCCCTTATGTAGATGGCCGTCCCTCTTCGGATCTCAGTTTTGTCCTGCCGTAAGGTCTTGTACCCGGTGATGTTAATGTTGTTCTTCCTTTTCACGTTGGTTTCGCTGATGAGTGCAATGTCCGGGTTATTTCGTTTCATAAATAGGTGGAATGATGTCCTCTTCTCCAGGCTGTACAATGAATTCACATTGTACGTCACTATGTGCAGCTTCTTTAGTTGCATATTTGGAAAAGGAAGGTGGCCAGTGCCACGGACTTCTCTCCATCGCTTAGCTGAGCGTAATTCGGCGGAACTGCACTCCTAGCTTTACCCATGACCGTGAGCAGGTCGGAACCAAAGATCCTCTGAACTTCGTTGTTCAGGTTTACTGGTGCCGATGTTTTGGCTGGTCCACTTTTCGTTGCCATGGTCCTTGGTACAACTGGCCGAGGTGCTGTCATCTTGGCTGGTGCTTTTGGTTGTTGTGCCTTTGGGGGAGCTGCTTTTGGTGTTTGGCCTCCTTTCACCATTTCTGCGAAGCTGACTGCGGGCCGGGTAACCGCGTAAGCTGACTTTGCCACAAACGCTTGGTGAACTTTCCTTTCTGCTAGGATCTTGTTCCTCTCTGTTTGCTTTGCTTTAAGAGTTGGGCAACCCTTAAAGCTAGCTGGATGTCCTTCCTTCTGGCAGTTGGCGCACCAAACATCTAATCCTGCATTCTCCTTGCGTTTGCACTGGCCTGGCTCGTGGTCTTCTTTACACTTAACGCACACGTATTGGCGACCGCAGTTAGTGGCGACGTGACCGAAACGTTGGCAGTTTCTGCACTGCACGATGTCGTTGGATTTAAGGCGCTCCCAGTGCACCCTTTGGTTCATTACCAAAGTCTTGGTGTAGACTTCAGTGATGTTGCAATCCTTGCTCAGTTCCACGACAAAGTTGTTGTAGGTTTTACCCTGCGCCTTCTTTGCCTTGAAATGAGACACTTTGATGACTGGGAGCCCCTCAATCCTCAGCTCGTCCTCCACTTCAATGGCTGCATACGTGTGGTGAATTCCTTTTAATAAGAGCAGGTTCTTCCTTTCCTCTCGTGGCGTGAACGTATTATATTGTATCTTCCGTGTCATCAGGAAATTCTTGATCGTGTCAAATGCCTCTCTGTTTTCAGCGTTGATAATAGTCATTTTGGTATTTTTGTTTTTGAATGTCACTGACAACTTGTTCGTTTTACAGAACCTGCTGATCTCGGCGATGTTTCCGGAGAAGCAAAAGATTGGTGGCATTCCTGTAGGCTTGGCGGCGTTGTTGTTGGTTTTTGGTGGTGGTGGCGGCTGTGTGACGGTTGTTGTTGTTGCTGCTGGGTGTTTCGCTGTCGGTGGCTGGGTTTGGTTTGGTTGTTGTTGCTTGGCGGCTGTTGGCTTTGGAGTTGGTGCTGTTGCTGTCGATGTTGATGGTGACTCAGCTTCCAGCTGGGCGCGTTTAGTAACGCTGCTGGTTTTTTGTTGAGTCATGTCCTTTTTTCGTGGTCTCTTCTGTCCTGGTAAGGGAGAGTCACTGAAATCTTCTGCGCTGTCATCCACGTCATCCTCACTTGAAGACTCGACACTACTAGCGGTTGAAGAATCTTCATCGCTAGTAACGTCTTCCGTCTCCATGTTGTCTTCTTCTTCTTCGATATCTGCTTTTGGAGCGATGAATTTGCTTATGGTCTCACTAAGCCTCTGACCGTATTCAGGACCTAGATTGATGACCATCCTCGCCAGCAATGCCTCAAGCGAAGCAAATGCTGCCTCCGGATTAAACGATTCGCCCATTTCGGCTTAACTTTCACTTTTACTTTTAATTACACTGATTAAACACAAAACACTTATTTTGAAAAAAACCTTTGTTTCGCGGAAAAACCAGCGTGATTATCTGGCTAGTGCAGGTAGCAAGCAGGTATACCTGAGTTTGCACTTTGTCTATTTCGGGGTGGGTTTTTTTATTTTTCCGTATTTCACTTCACTGTATTTTTTTTCAAAAGAACTATACACACTGACGATCAAACGAGAACTGTGCAAAAACAAAATACAAAAACACAACGTATAAAAATCACAGAGAGGCACGCTGATATGAAAGAAACAACATATACAAACACGAATACAACTCAAATGTCACTTTTCCGCACACAATAAATGGTCTGAACAATTAATTCTGTGCGAAAAAAGAGCGGAGACTTCTCCAAATAATCTGCTACAATAATCAATTTCGCTCATCGATCTGCGTACTGCAAAACGAAAACCAGAACGAAATTTTTTGTTTATGATTTCGTTGTGCCGTTTTTGTATGGGAACGGATTCGGATACCTGTCCCAGGTATCCGAATCCGACAAAATGTTTTATTCGAAAAATCGGACCAATTACAATAACTTCTAATGGGAAGTTAATAAATAATTACTGAATTATTAAATTAAATAAATAATAAAAAAAATCTTTATACGTACATACATTTTTATTTAAATAAAAATAAAAAGTTTTCAAGTGTAATATTTTTTAAGCTACAAAGATATATAGGTACATTACATCTTTTCTTTAAAAATTGCTACAAAATTGTGGATCTAGTGTTCGTCATGCTTGTTTTTAATTTATCGACAAAATTTAACGCAACAATAAAAATAATGGCAAACATTTCTTAGTTATTGAAAATAGATTTCATTTCGTAGATATACATCTTTCAAGATTTAGAGTTTCAATATTGCTCCATTGGAGATTCTGATCTAGATGAAAAACTCTAAAATATAATACACAATATATCTACAAATTTATACATGTGGGTTTGAATTTATTTTTTCATTGGAAATATTTTTGTTAGTGTTGCCCAACTTTCAGTGTGCTATGTAGAGATTATATTCTAAATACTTTAGTTATAAGTGAGGCATATTGGTTGAATTGTAAATTTAAGAAATAATAAATAATGAAAGCCAAAATCCACTAGAAAACACAACCCATGGAACAACAAAACAACCTGAGTAAGAGAGAATATTGATAGGGGAAGTTGTTACTTTCAAATGCTGTTACCTACTCAGGGCCGGCCTCAGCAAGATTTGTAGAAAGCGCGCCTTTTTTGCAAGTTGGTGGCCGCGAAAATGCACCTCCCGATGCTGTCCAGAATATTTACAAAACATCTCGGTTTTGGACAAAATAAATGTAGTTCGCGTGCTGCTGTAGAAAGCGAAATGAGAAATATAAAAAGAGGAGTGCTGCAAAAAAAGGGAAAATGAGTCGTATTGGTTCTACCGTAGAGGATTTAATTGATTATTATGACGGAAGGCTGAGAATGCATTCAAAAATATTTAATGGAGCTTACAACGACACCGACGACGCTTCCATTGAGAAATTAAAAATTTCAACTTCAACTTGTTACTGAGCCATTAGTAGATAAACTTGCAAAATGAAAATCATTGTGACTGTGGAAGTAATAAAAATTTATTTATAAAATAGGAATGAAGTTTTTGCATTGTTATGACAAGTGCTCGAATTTTCTGGAGTCTTTTGAAGCTGGAGCGTTTGTATAAGCTTCAGAAATTGGAATGAATTAAATTTAAAAGTGCGCTGAATGAATTTGAAAACAATACAGAAAGAAATACCAACACAAGAAAACAAATCTTATATCTTTCGGAAATTCCGCAAAACTGTAGTTTGAACTTACAGAGATGTGGGTGTCAGTCTTCTGACTGCAGCCATCAAATTTATTTTCTTCAACGCTACTTTGTTTTGTTCTCTGCCGATTTCTGGGCTTTTCGTAAACAACCGCAGATGCTGAATAGACAACGAAACAAACTATTTTTTTTTTAACAAAAGAGAAAATTCCAAAAAGGAAACACACCTTGTTTTTTGTTTAAAAAAAAATTATAAATAGAGTTCAGTTTATTGAATATATATAAAAAAAAATTAAAGAAAGTTAAAAAAATTAATAATCCAAAAATAATAACAAAAAAAAAAATTACAAAGTTGTGCTAATTAAAGTGACCCGTAGTGTAATGAAAGCAAATTAATAATGTAAAAAAAATAATCGTTCAAGGGTAAGTTGTTACATATAGGTAAATATGAATTTATGGAAAATAAATAAAAAATCAAGAGTCCTTATACCTACTTATTATTTTTTTTGTAAGAAAAACATAAAACAGGATCAGGATGATTTGTATTAATTAGACGTGACAAAAAACTAGAGCGTGAATGTAAGTTCAAAACAAGGGAAAAATGGTATGGATGTCTATTTCCAATTTTCCATACCTTAAGGAACTGGAGAGGGGAGAGGTTTAAAAAAAATTGACAACTCATGTATAGGTACCTACTATAATAACATTATTATACTTTAAAGCCAGAAAATATTATTTTACTGTTAAATAATTACACAAGTCAACATGATTTTTGTCTTTGAAAAAAGGGTATGAAATTTACAGAGGTGTAACTATCCGAAAAAAAAATATATTTGATAAAAAAGTTTGCTTTTGTAGCAAAGAGAACGATTTAAAAATATGATTTAAATTTTTATTTTTTTTTTTAAATCAAAACAAATAGATTTGTAATTATTTGTGCATCTTTTATTTTTTAAATATTATAAATTAACAAAAGTGTTAAAGATATAAATTTTAAAGTGAACACTGGTAGATACTCTTTCTTTCATGTTCATAAGTGCTTTCTCGTATTGAACCCCAAATGTAGTCTCCCATCATATTTTCATTGTATTATCCTTGATAACGGCGTTTGAAGTCCATAATATCTTGATGAAAACGTTCTCCTTGTTCTTCTGAGAATTCTCCCATGTTATTTTGAAATTTATCTATATGAAAATGTAGCATATGTACTTTTAAAGACATCCTGCAACCCATTGTTTTAAAATTCCTCAACATGGTTTTAAAAAACGTTTACCCAAGTCCAAATAATAAGAAAGGAAAAACGATCCATTTAATATTAAATTTAGGTTTTAATTCAATTTAAGAAAAGGTTTACAAACCAAAGAGTAGGGTACCGATTCTGATGACTATGATGTGAACAAGAAATTAAGTTTAATTTCATGATTATGTATTAGTAAAAAAAGAGAAGCTTTAAAAATTGTTATAATATGAACAAATACAATGGAATATAGCAAGTAAATAATAGCAGCAATATAAATCTATTTTACGATATTATTAACCAGTGTTGATAGATGATAGTTAGCAAAGATTTTTGACAATGGTTTCAACTAATACTCGTCATCTATGTAAGTACTGAGCGCATGTAATGTATGTATCCCTTTTTCTACGGTATGTTTGAATACATTTACTGTTTCTTGATCGTGGGTGACTGTGCAAGTGAACATACCCATTATCCAAGCTTATGGGCATTGCATGCACTAATTTCAAAGGCAAAAACCATGTAAACATTTATTGCTGTAACCGTTACAAAAGCAAACTTTTAAATGAATGATATTATTTATTCATTTTGGTGCATAGTGAATAGAAAAGTCGTAAAATGAATGTTAGGACAAGAATTTTTTTTCATTTTGTTGAGTTGTGTTATTTATAAATTACAAAATAGCTTCCATCAATAGTTTTTGAAAAAAAAAATAACATTTTGAAAATAAATTTTAACTAAATTAACATTGATTGTTCCTGAATGAAATAAAACAAAATAATATTTTTTAACAATGCCACTACAACATTTGTTTTCACACATCTACGTTGTCAAAACAATTGTGCTAAAGTGGTTTTTAACTTTTTAAGGTACCTTGTAGGGGTTGTAGGATTTCCACGAAACTTAACTTCAAAATTTTGTCAATGCCCTAAAATTTTTTGAGTAACTCCTAGAACTCAACGATTAAGTCAGGCATTTGGCCAAAATAATAAAAAGAAATAAATTGTTTTGTTGGTCTTTCAAATATAGCTTCCTCAGAGAGATAAAAAATTAAAATCTAAGAACACCACTTTGAATTTCGGAATGCTTTGGGTACAACCCGAATTAAAGTGAAAATAACTCCGCGCGTTTAGACGTTGACTTACATGACTATCCAATACTTTGAAACGTTATGTTGAACGCAATTTAAATTAAAAAAAAAATTGGTTTCAATGTAAAAACTAATATTTTTCACTTTGAAAATAGATTGAATTTTCTAAAATTATGTTGTGTATTTCAACCAACTAAAGGGTTTTCCAAAAAGGACTTGACAACTTTTTTTTTAAATAAAACGCAAACCATTTGAGAAATTTCAAAAACTTTATGATCGGCTTGAAGTACAATCAAAACATTTATGAATGGAACTCGACTTCGTTCATATGGCCACCGCGGGCACGTTTGGAGCGGTCGATTCGCTGGACCCAATTTTCGATGACTCGGCCACACATTTCGGCCGAAACGGCCGCTAATTTCGCGTTCAATGCTCTGAGCTCTTCCAACGTCGTCGGCTTATTAGCATAAACCAATGACTTAACGTAGCCCCAAAGAAAATAGTCTAGAGGCGTTGAATCGCACGAACGAGGCGGCCAATCGACTGGCCCATTTCTTGAGATAACACGCTCATCAAATTTACTCTTCAATAAATCGATTGTAGGGTGTGCTGTGTGAATTGTGGCACCATCCTGTTAAAACCACATGTCGTCCAAGTCCATATCTTCCAATTCGGGCAAAAAATAATCGGTAATCGTGGCGCGATAACGCTGGCCATTCACAATAACATGACGATCGTTATCTTCGACGAAAATATATGGCCCAATAACGCCCGCATGCAAACCGCACCAAACAGTTATTTTTTTTGGATGAAGTGGTGATTCATGAAGCAAATGTTGATTTTCACCCGACGTGTAACGCATATTTTTCTTATTGACGAACCCATTGAGCCAAAAATGAGCTTGCAAGAATTACGACCGAAAATTGGAGTTAACGCTCTTAAAGTTGCGGTCACCGACACCGAATTTCGGTAATTTTTTATAATTTGCAGACGTTGTTCCTTTGTGTACTTTACCATGATGAAAATGCTGAGTTTACTGAATAAATTGACAATGACAGTTCGATGATTAGTGAAAGGGAGCGTTCACATATTTAATTAAAAGTTGTCAAGTCCCTATTGGAAAACCCGATATTTATTCAACGTGAAATAGAATATGCTTCACTTAATTGGATAAAACTTCAAATTAAATATTTGTTATCGTATAAAACTAATAATGCAGTCAACTCTCAACTATCCGGCACTTGATTGATTATCAAAACTTGTGTTTATTATCTGTGATGTTTATTGGGTTCTTTTCGAGGTAAGGCAATGAATAATGGTAAAGAAACGCATTTTAAAAATATCACTCTTAAATATATTGACAATTCTTTCATTATAAAGTTTTCAAATAATGCATCCACTTAAGTTTTAAGTATGGTATAGGTATGCCCAAGTGAATTAAAAAATATTAATTAACAGTAGTAAGTCTTCTACTTGGCTTATGATGTATTTCAGTAGTATATAGAATTCGTATTTAAAAAAAAACAAAACCTTCAATAATTTATTAAAATGCGGGATTATAAATTTATAGATTTAATTTTAAAAGATTTTAATATGATAATATGAGTCAATTATTGATATCGGATATTATTATAGGTTTAAATTCTTGGGGCAATTTTCCAGTTTTGCTTGAAAAAAGATGGCATTTTTCATCGTGAAGGAAATCATGTAGAATTGTATAAATTCACACAATTTTATTTAATAAAATTGCAGGGAAATCAGTGAATCGACCAACCGGAAAATAAGAAAAAGTATTTTTAATAAAATCGTTAGAGAATTTGCAGAAACTAAAACAACTATTTCAATAAAATCAAACGGCCAAACAACTATGTATGTATAATTATGATAATAATAATTCTTTTATTCGGATTAAATTAAATATTTAAAAAAAATCCATAATGTACATACATATGTAGGCATGTATTTTGTTTAAAGAAAAGAAAGCAACAACTAAAATACAATTCCATGAGAAGACCACGTATTACTTGCATCAAATGTGGGGGGTAATGGCACAGTATGATGTAGTGCTTGGTCTTAGGTCTTACTGGCATTACCTATAGCTAAAATTGTAATTATTATTATTAAAATTTTCGATTTGTTTAAATATTTCTCATTGTTATAGGTGTTGCAATTAGGGCGGTTAACGATAACTAACTTGCCAAAACTTATTTACTGAAGAGCCTGTCACAGAGCCGTTCGCTTAGGTATTTAAACTTCTGTACTGGGAGGAAGATGGGTTTGTATAACAGGATCCTTATAATATAGAGGAAACATTTGAAGCAGTAAGTATGTAAGGCAAAACCCAGATGAAGTGGTTGCTTTTCATTTACCATTGACATTGGGAGCACCACAATAGCCGGTCGTGGAGGATTACTCCACATTGTAATGTTTCTGTCAGAATGTCCACAGTAACACCACAACTAATAAAAAAAAGCAAGAAAGGCGAACCCATAGCCTTTTTACGATGGAATAATGGAATGAATTGAATTGAATTTTTTTTTAGACTTTTTGAAAATTTAACAAAGACTACAATTCAGAATATATATTTACTTAGTGAAGCTATGTTTATTGCGGCTATCAAGTATTGCCTGCTTTATCTAGTTACATGTTAAGATTGCCGTGGCTGTGGCGCTGTCAATTAGAATTTTTTTTTTCCTGCTCATGCTTAGGAGCAATATATATGTATATTGTATATGTATACATTAAAGTGTGACTTTATTGTATCACGAATACGGTTGTCACTCTCTGAAAAAAATTCCTACCAAACATTCTAAAAAACCTACCAACTCAAAAAAAAGGCTATCTACCAAAGAAAAATTTTTAATATTTTTTTGATATATGTACATATGGGTATCGTTAAATAAAAAAAACATAAAAAGCACACGCATTAAAAATATGTACCGTAATTTCATTGTTTATTTTATTCATTATAAATGTAAATACATATAACTTTTAAAAACAAGAAACTAAAAACCTTAAATTTATACTTCACATACATATTTATCACATTTCTATTATATACCTAACATTAAATAACGTAACAAAAAAAGTATAACAATAGTAAGAAAAAATAGTTTAAAAACAATTTTTCGCAATTTACCGGTCTGACTGTATTTTTTTCCGTCTCTAAAGATGTGCTTGACTTCGGGGATCTGCATCGGTTTTTCTTTTTTTTTATAACAATTCAAAGAATTTTCATTTTATATTTTTTAACAATAAACGTATTTATTTTGATAAAATACATATATTTACCTATCATCCATCCATGTTTGACAAAAAATTGTTACTTGCAAAATAAGCAATTATAAAGTCCAGATAAATTAAAATATCAGACGGTTTAATATTAAATTTATAATAATTTTATTTAAAATAACAAAAATAACAATCGATATTGATGTTTTATTTGCTAATGATTATTTTTCAATAAATATCAAAATCATTATTTCGAAAGCTATTATGTTTTTAAAATAATTCGTAAAAGTATATTTAAAATGTAGTAAGTTAAGTTAAGTTAAGTTACGTTAAGTTATTACAGTTCGGCCATCCTGAATTTACAATCGACCTCGATTGTACACAATAATAATACTGACTTAAGTGTTGCCTTTAAAATCCAAACTTTTTTGATCAGTTTTTATAACGGACTCAGCCCATTTTTTCAATCGAGTTGAATCTAAAATGCCATGATATGGTATCTGTGTGACTTGAAAACCTTCAATATCTTCTATTAAGTATCGGTCATTATCTAACTTTTTCTTAACAATATATGGACCGCGATATTTAGGTATCAATTTTTTGTTAGTTCCAACGGAAGTGTCAACATTTTTGATAACCACAAAATCTCCAACATTAAATTGTTTAGCTAAGGAATGGTGCTCATTAAAATAGTTCAAATTATACAACTGTGACTTTTCAATTGATTCAGAAGCATCTTTTCGCAATTTCACTAAATCTGCCCTTTGAGGATTTGTATACTTCTCATCCAAATACTCAGTCAACTCATCGACAACACGTCCACGCTGTTCAACACCAAACAACAATTTGCTCGGCGAGACTTTAGTACTTGCATGATTAGTGTTATTAATAGCATATTCTACTTTATTAAGTTTTTGTCGCCAGTCAGTCTGTTCAGGAGATTCTGTTAACTTTGCCAACATCGCCTTCATATCACGATTGACTCGTTCTACTTGGCCATTCGATTGTGGTGATGCTACAGCTACTTTAATATGCTCAATATTATATTTACTTATAAAACCACTAAACTCTTGAGAGGTAAAACTAGTACCTCGGTCACTTATTATCCTACGGGGACGACTAAAGTAATCAAAATAGCGCTCAAGAGCATTAATTGCTTCTCTTGTTCCAGGTGCATTTACTGGATATAGCTTGACGAATTTTGTAAATCCATCTATCACTACAAATACATATTTGCTGTTTGAGGTAATCGATGGCAGTGGTCCGAAATGGTCTATGTGTATAGTATCAAAAGGTTCTGATCGCTTTGGTATGCTATATAGATTTCGCTCATTATTTCTATGGGGTGCTGAATTAAATATACATTTCAGGCAGTTTCTAATTAATCTACTAAGTTTATCTTTTATATTGGGAATCCAATAATGTTTCAAAAGTTGACTAGCACATTTGTCAATACCTAAGTGTCCACAGTTTTCATGTATTGATCGCATCACATTTTCTTCAAGTTCTTTTGGTACATACAGTTGGCGTCTATTTTGAAGCCCAATACGAAAAACTAAACCATCTTCTAAAATATACCCGGGAACTTCACCTTTCTCTAACCTATCTCTAATTGACCGTATATTTTCATCACGTGATTGAGTGATTTGAATATTTTTGTCTATGCCTTCAGTTGAAATAGCGGCAAGGATTGGCGAACGGCTAAGTGCGTCAACATGTGCCATTTGTTCACCTTTTCGATGTTGTACTCGGTAGTCGTAGTTTTTAAATATCAGAGCCCATTTGGCTATACGGGGATTTACATCCTTTTTTTTCAGTGTCTGAGATAGTGCTTCACAATCAGTAACAATAACAAATGGTAAACGATCAAGAAAAGTATTAAAGCGTTCCAAGGCATAAACTACCGACAACGTTTCTAGCTCAAAACTTATTAATTGGGACTTTCCGTTGGTAGTCTTTTTGGAGAAAAAAGCGACTGGATGGAACTTATTATCATCTTGCTTTTGCATTAACACAGCACCAAATCCATGTGAACTTGCATCACAATGCAATTCTGTTTCTCGCTAAGGGTCATAAATGGCAAGTATTGGAGATGATGTCAACATATTTTTCAATTGTTCAAAGGCTTCAGTACACTCTTCTGTCCAAATGAATTTTACATCTTTTTTTAATAAGTCCGTTAACGGTCTAGCAATACATGAAAAACCAGGAACAAAACGGCGAAAATACGAAAAAAGACCGTTACATCTTTAGACTTCTTTAATATTTTGCGGCATCGGGTAGTTGCGTATGGCTTCTAAATGATTATTATTCGGGCGAATTCCATTTCTATTTATGTTATAAGTTATAACCAAGGTATTCAATCTCATTAAATGCAAATTTACATTTCTTCATATTTAATTCTAAACCAGCTTCTCTGAGTAATAGTAATACTTTGTTAAGAATCTCAATATGCATGTTCATGTTATCAGTTGCAATAGAAATATCATCAAGATAAACAATAACTAAACCTTTATCAATTAATGGCTTTAATGTTAAATAAATATATCTTTGAAAAACAGCGGGTGCATTTTTGAGGCCGAAAGGCATATATACATATTCATACTGCCCAAAGGGTGTAACAAAGGCTGTATACTTGATAGATTCTTCAGATATTTTAATGTGATGAAATCCATCTTTTAAATCTAACGTTGTAAATATGTTCTTATTGGCAAAATATTCTAAACAATCCTCTATTAATGGCAAAGGGAAATTATCTCTTACTGTGTGTTTATTTAAACCACGATAGTCAACACACATTCGAATTTCCCCATTTTTCTTTCTCACTAACACAGGAGCTGATGCATAGGGTGAGTTACTTTCTCTTATAACACCCTTCTCCAAGAGTATGTCAACTTTTTTCTGAACTTCAATACGTTCAAAATAAGAAATCCGTCGAGGTCGACAGTATATTGGTATACGTCTTTTGTTAAATTAATCTTCATACAAAAATCTGTTACTTTTTTCTCTGCCTCGAATTTCGAAAAGTGTTCGTCGAGAGCAATCCTAATAGCATTTGAATGAGCTGAATCCAAAAATTAATTTATATTTATTTCAAAATTTTGCACATTACAGCCTGTTACTGCACTTATCAATACATCTAAATCAACAAAGTCATTTACCTCTTTTTCATCTTTTAGTTTAATCAAATCTAATTTCTTTATATCAAAATCAATCATATTATCTAAGTGGGGTTCACAACTACGTTCTGCTTTGTTTGGATTTTTTAACAGATCAAAAGACATAAGTGCACTAAGTGTTTCTTTTGATAATTTTACTAATTTATTTTTTATTTCATATTCTTTTAATTTCATTAATAAACCAATATTATAAACTCTTTTTAAACGACATAAGTAAATGTTAAATTTATATAAAGCATCACGTCCGATTAGCAAAGGTACAACAGATTCGTCATCTGGAAGAACAATAAATTCATGCGCTATTATCTTTCCTCGAAATTTAACTTTACAATTTATTGTGCCGTACATAGATAAATATTTATTACCCATCCCTCGGAATAAGGTTTGCTTCTTTCTTTCTAAGACGAATGGTACCAAGGACTTTCGTATGAAACTGCGCGGACTACCGGTATCAAAAAGGGAAAGACAAGACTTAGTCTTAGTGCACTTATTTCGTTGATCAAAGAAGGCAACACTTACCAATTGGAACGCCTTCATCTTCTCTACTTCTTCATCAATTCTGTTGTCTTCAGGATAGCAGTCATCTTGTTCTTCATTTTTTTCGTTAACACAAGCAGTTAAACACTTCTTTTTTGGACAGTTTTGATGAAAATGTCCGATTTCGTGGCATAAAAAGCAGGAATTTATAGGACGTTTCGGTTTAGGACACTGGGTCTGATAATGTCCATACTGAGAGCAATTGAAGCATCGAATTTGCCCAACACTAGTACTTGGAAGTTTGTTACATAACATAACATAAGGTTTCTTTGGGGTGGCAGCGGTTTGGACGGCAGGACAAAAGTTTTCATCAGGTTACTTGTACGCATTCGTCTCTTCTCATATCGGTCCAATAGCAACTTAAATTGTCTAAGAGATGTCGCACTCATCAATATGGCAATATTACTGCTGCAGTCGTTCAAGCCCTCAATGATGCACTCTATTACTTCTGCCTCAGGAATATTCGCATGTGAGGCAATTTCTTGCATTTCTATTACATACCTTCTAACGGATTCGTTTGACTTCAGAGTACGTGATTTCAAATGTTGAAATACCTCATTCGTTGTATAAACTCGATCAAATTCTTCTATTAAGGCTTTCTTCAGATCTTCATATGTATGAACAGCGGTTGTTCATAAGAATAGCTTTGCTGTGCCACTGAGTATTCTTCGCACACTCACAAATTTGTCACGGTCATTACATCCAAACAGTCCGAAAGCTTCTTCGATGTCTTCAAACCACTTACGAACGTCGTATGTATCGTCACCGTTGAAAGGATGTACCATAGCTTCGAATGCCAAAAAATCGAATTCCTTGGAAGTAATCACACCCAACTGGTCTATTAGGTCTTGTAACTCCTTTCGCTTACGCAGCAACTCTATTTCTTTATTGACACGGACTAAATCTTCATCAAGCTCTTCATCTTCAGGTCTTCTTTGAACATCTGGATTTTCTGAAAATAAGTTATTTTCATGGCCTCGGTTTTCTTCTCGACGTCGATTATCATCTGGACATAGGGTATCATCAAGACAGCGGTTTTTATCTTGACATAAGTTTTCTTCTGGATTTTGGTTCGAACATCGGGCATCAGCACTCAAATTGATATTTTTTCCTCTTTCGATCAATAATTGATCATATAGTGGCCTTAATTCAGCCACAGTTGCTGTTTTCTCAAACAGTACATTAGCTGCAGTCAAGGTTTCAATTATAACTTGACGCTGAATATAAGCCATTTAAATTAAATTTTTTCTTCAAATCGGCTTTTTTTTAAATTCGTATCCCACTTCTGAGATTATAAAGCCCAGATAAATTAAAATATCAGACGGTTTAATATTAAATTTATAATAATTTTATTTAAAATAACAAAAATAACAATCGATATTGATGTTTTATTTGCTAATGATTATTTTTCAATAAATATCAAAATCATTATTTCGAAAGCTATTATGTTTTTAAAATAATTCGTAAAAGTATATTTAAAATGTAGTAAGTTAAGTTAAGTTAAGTTAAGTTAAGTTAAGTTAAGTTAAGTTAAGTTAAGTTAAGTTAAGTTAAGTTAAGTTAAGTTAAGTTAAGTTAAGTTAAGTTAAGTTAAGTTAAGTTAAGTTAAGTTAAGTTAAGTTAAGTTAAGTTAAGTTAAGTTAAGTTAAGTTAAGTTAAGTTAAGTTAAGTTAAGTTAAGTTAAGTTAAGTTAAGTTAAGTTAAGTTAAGTTAAGTTAAGTTAAGTTAAGTTAAGTTAAGTTAAGTTAAGTTAAGTTAAGTTAAGTTAAGTTAAGTTAAGTTAAGTTAAGTTAAGTTAAGTTAAGTTAAGTTAAGTTAAGTTAAGTTAAGTTAAGTTAAGTTAAGTTAAGTTAAGTTAAGTTAAGTTAAGTTAAGTTAAGTTAAGTTAAGTTAAGTTAAGTTAAGTTAAGTTAAGTTAAGTTAAGTTAAGTTAAGTTAAGTTAAGTTAAGTTAAGTTAAGTTAAGTTAAGTTAAGTTAAGTTAAGTTAAGTTAAGTTAAGTTAAGTTAAGTTAAGTTAAGTTAAGTTAAGTTAAGTTAAGTTACGTTAAGTTATTACACAATGGATAATTTATTACCGTTTATTCTGCCAAACCTAAACGTCAAGCTGTTAAATGAAAATAAGTGAATTCAGCAAAAGAATATTAAGATAATCCGTTTACGCATATTAGTTGATTCTATTATGCGCTGATTACATGTGAACTTTTAGTTTTAAAATATTTAATGGTCATGTTGATTATGTTCAAAAATTTTAATTTGCATTCCTACCAAATTAAATTGAAACCTACCAACAGACCAAAGCATACAAAACCTACTAGTTTTAGTAGGATCCTACCAAAACGGCAACCGTGCCACGATATGATACAAATATCTTAAAACTAACATACAATTAAAGGAACAAGAGAGACGAGTATACATTAGAATTCAAGTTCTCAGGTACGAGTACACCATAGTGTTTTTTTTTTTTTTTTTAAAGAAATTTTTGTTTTTTTTTTTTTATTTAACAGAAATTTACATATGTTTTCGATTAAAGCTAGAACGGAAAAATTAAGTACGTACATATACATTTGTTATTGATATGGTTTAGGAGAGAAATCAAAGAAAGAAATATATCGAGATGAATTAGTTTTAGCCAAGAAAATTACTTTACCTATGTTTTTAATTTTATTTATGTTTTGTTATCATTTTTTTTCTGAAAATAAATGAAATAAATAGATGAGTTAATTTTTGAAAACGATTCCTATATACGATTTAAGTATGATATGACGTATCTTTTCAGTTTTGGTGGAAAATCATGTGTAGGAAAAATTACCTATATGACAGAAAAGAAGTAAGTATGTAACACATGAATAAAGAAATAATTGATTTGAAGGGTAAGTACCTATCGTCCATCCAATAATGCAAATAAAGTCATTACAAGTGCCTTAATAAACCGTAAAATCGCGAATCTGGAAAAACTGAGGGAAAAGAAAAAGGAGAAGTGCTAATTACAATAATATTAGTCGCGGTTTTGGCCAGGAGTGGCCTTGCTGTAGAAAGATGTAAGTCGGGAGTTGAGTCAAGGTCCATCAAAGAGATGTCGACTGACAAAAGGTATCTCTCCGCGTTCCCAAGGGCGCCCGACTGCACGGAGATGAAATTCTTGATCAGCTCATTATCCTAGGTGGGAAGTCTGGTGATAGTGTTTTTCAATAGCGACGAGGCATATCTCATCAGCGGAATGATGGATAAAATATTGGAGTTAGTTATTTAGGGTATGTGTTTATACACTAATAAAACAATTAAATTTTAGTTAAAGAATAATAAATATACTTTTATTACAAATAAAGATAGATTTTATTTATAAAATACATAGAGATTTCGTTGGGTCAATCTACGACGAAGCTAATAACTGAACTCGAATATTTCTCTCGGCAACAGAGTCTGTTTTCTCTTTCTAATTCTTGGTGTGACAGCTGCTGGTATTGCTTGATGTTCTTGTCAGAGATTATGAATTATAAAGGGGAGCGTAACGAAATCCCGAATCACAAAATCCCGCCGAAAAAAAAAATAAAAATCCCGCCGAAAGATTTTTTTATAAATATTTGTCGGGATTTTCACTACTCTTTATAAAGTACTTTTTTGTACTTTTTAAAAAATATTTCTAAATTAATGTTTTTTGACAAAATATTAAATTTTATTGAAATATTTTTTAATTATTCTTAGCCAATCAGAAGAAATGGGCTCGACGACGGCAAATATGTCAAGAAAACGCATTTCAAGCTGTTTTTTTTTTAACTCTGCAAAATGGCTTAGGTATAATTTTTTTTTCCCTTGAATGAAATTTTAAGCGTTTTTATTTAGAGGAAAAATATAAAGGACCAAAAAAGGGGGGTGAACATCCTTGCTACCCGCTCAGCGGGCCGGGCAATTGTAGATTTGACACCAAGAATTTCTTTATTTATTATTTATTTAAAAGTTTTGTAAAAAAAACTTTTTTTACCAACTTTTTTTTGATTTTTTAGAATTGACACTTCCTATAGATCACGAAAAGTGAAAAGTCGCTAGGTCGCTTAGTTTAGCCGCAAATCAAGTTTAAAGGTATCAACTTTGATGCCTCTAGCACGTCTAGTTTAGCCGCAAATCGTGTTTAAAGATAAAAGTTGATTTTTCATATAATGCGGTGCATCAGTTGAAAGAAAATTTTGCATTCACCCAACCCCGCACCTACCCAACATCCTATAGTGTGCCAAGCAGGGGGGTTGCAGGGGGGCAGCATGCCCCCCCCATAGATATGTATCTCACTTTGAGCCAAGAAAAGACTTTTGTACAAGAAAACTGTTGACATAGGCGCCTGCCTGGCGACTTGACATGGGGGTTGGCTACGAAATCCCGCATCACAAAATCCCGCGTAACGAAATCCCGCATAACGAAATCCCGCAAAACGAAATCCCGCAGAACGAAATCCCGAATAAAGAAATCCCGTATCACAAAATCCCGCGTAACGAAATCCCGCAAATTCGATACTTTTTCAATACAAAGCGACAGCGCATGAAAAAAATTCATTCCCATATTAATTGGTGACTCTAATCCATGAGAATCAACAAGAACGAAGTTTCCTACTATTTTGGTTTGCAGAAGACCTCACTGGTTTAGGCTCCTCCTCCTTTTGAAAAAAATATATAAGCAGGATTCGGTCGACAGTAAACTTCAGTTCTTATTAGAAACCGGTAGGGGTAAGATCTCACTAAGAGATATTGGATTTTTTTATTTAGGTCGGATTAGGTGAGGTTGAAAGAACAAAATTAAGAAAAAAGTTCTTTCAAGGACTACAAAAATTTGTAAAGAGATATTAAATTTTTCAAATAGTTTAAAGCGTTGATTAAGCGGTTTTAATTTGTAAATTGTTCTTTCTTGGACAAAAGTACCCTGGGTGGCCGATTTGCGGGTTCTCAGGATTTTAACTCCCTCTTTGGGGGGCTTTGCACCGCTCACGCAACTTCGTTGCTCCGCTTAGGGTATGTCAAGTCGCCAGGCAGGCGCCTATGTCAACAGTTTTCTTGTATAAAAGTGTTTTTTGGACAAAAGTACCTTGGGTGGCCCGCTTCGCGGGTTCTCAGGATTTTAACTCCCTCTTTGGGGGGCTTTGCACCGCTCACGCAACTCCGTTGCTCCGCTTAGGGTATGTCCAGTCGCCAGGCAGGTGCCAATGTCAACAGTTTTCTTGTATAAAAGTGTTTTTTTGGACAAAAGTACCTTGGGTGGCCCGCTTCGCGGGTTCTCAGGATTTTAACTCCCTCTTTGGGGGGCTTTGCACCGCTCACGCAACTCCGTTGCTCCGCTTAGGGTATGTCCAGTCGCCAGGCAGGCGCCAATGTCAACAGTTTTCTTGTATAAAAGTGTTTTTTTGGACAAAAGTACCTTGGGTGGCCCGCTTCGCGGGTTATCAGGATTTTAACTCCCTCTTTGGGGGGCTTTGTACCGCTCACGCAACTCCGTTGCTCCGCTTAGGGTATGTCCAGTCGCCAGGCAGGCGCCAGTGTCAACAGTTTTTTGTATAAAAGTGTTTTTTTGGTCAAAAGTACCTTGGGTGGGCCGCTTCGCGGGTTCTCAGGATTTTAACTCCCTCTTTGGGGGGCTTTGCACCGCTCACGCAACTCCGTTGCTCCGCTTAGCGTATGTCCAGTCGCCAGGCAGGCGCCAATGTCAACAGTTTTCTTGTATAAAAGTGTTTTTTTGGACAAAAGTACCTTGAGTGGCCCGCTTCGCGGGTTATCAGGATTTTAACTCCCTCTTTGGGGGGCTTTGTACCGCTCACGCAACTCCGTTGCTCCGCTTAGGGTATGTCCAGTCGCCAGGCAGGCGCCAGTGTCAACAGTTTTTTGTATAAAAGTGTTTTTTTGGTCAAAAGTACCTTGGGTGGGCCGCTTCGCGGGTTCTCAGGATTTTAACTCCCTCTTTGGGGGGCTTTGCACCGCTCACGCAACTCCGTTGCTCCGCTTAGCGTATGTCCAGTCGCCAGGCAGGCGCCTATGTGAACAGTTTTCTTGTACAAGTCTTTTATTGGATTAAAGTTTCTTAATTAAAGTTAATGAAAAAAATCCTATCTCTTTACAATCATTTTTAGCTCTTAAAAGAACTTTTTGTGCTTATAATAGTGTCAGCAGCGTTCTAAGCTTATTGGCACAGAATTGCAGCATCTACTTTCCACGTATTTACTGTCATTAGCACCGAAATCAGACTTCAGCATTATCGTCACATCGACTTTTCATACAAAAATACATTTAGTTTAGGTTACACTAAATCATGAGAATCAACAAGAACGAAGGTGAAATTTGCCGACCAAAATATGTACATATATAAGCAGTAATGATTCCGGAATAAAATTCAGTTCTTATTAGAACTCCGAGAAGGCAAGGCCTCCCAAAAAAATAATTCAGGAAGAGATATTTAAAATTTTTCGTTGTTTTGGTAAAACAAAACGCTAAAAATACTTTTTAAACGTTTTTGCATTTTTTAGGCAAAATTCAAAAAAAGTTAGAGGATTAGCAAAAACGCTTCAAATCCATTTTTACATTTTTTTTTCAGCATTTTCCATATTTTTTTTCTAGCTTAAAATGCATTTTTTCTGTGGCCCCGCCCATTTTTTTGGATTGTCCAAAAATATTTTCAAAAAAGTCGAAATTTTTTCAAAAAATATTGATTTTTTTAAAAAAATACTAAAAAATACTTTTCGAAATGTATTAGAAATCCCGCAGAAAAGGAGTAGAAAAATCCCGCAAACCAAATGCGGGATTTCGTTACTCGACCAATTTTCGTGACGTCACAATCTCCAAAAAATTAATTTTCAATTTGCGGGATTTCGTTACGCGGGATTTCGTAACGATCCCACATGGGTGATGGCCACGACGACGGTGAGGAGCTAGTCTGTGACGGACTGGAAACGACAGACGACGACGCGTCAATTGTATGATTTTAAGCGTGTCCATTTACGGCAAAACGCTGTAAAGCTGGAAAATGGTCTTTTAAGAACTAGAAAAAAATCTAAAGGAGATATTATTTTTATAAAATTCAAAAAGTTTTTTTTTTTCAAATGCAGAAAAAGCATTCAGAGAAATTTTTTAAAAATATAAATTTTGGACAATAAACTCTTGATTTAAAAAAATTGGGCAAGATAAGACTTTGAATTCTTTTTTTATGAAATAATTTTTTTTATCTTACGATTGTCCAGCTCAGAAATGAAAAGAACATTATTTCGAGATTTTTATAATTTACGATTTTTGTAGCTCAAGACAATGTCAAGACCCCATCAATTAAAAAATTATATCATTTTATTGTATATTGTAACAACTAAATTTTTTTATTTTTAAAAGTTGATTTTAGGCAGAAAAATGTCTAAAATATCCGTTTTTTTTATGGTTCGTTATTGTTGATTCTCATCGTTTTAACCTAATTGAAAAATTTTACTGGGCAAATTAAAAAAACAGTGATTCAGTGGTTTACTATCGTGGTAACGTGATTTTAAATTGTTAAACAGTGATCATACATACCTAATATCGGAATCGGAAAAAAATAAAATAAAATGGATATTGCACAGGTAAGGAATTTTCAAAAAAATATATTTGTGTGTGGAGTTAAATACAGTGTTAATACTGAAAGTGTAAAGTTATTAACAAAAAAAGCTATGTGCGTCGAATGTGTAAAAGTGAAATATATGAATGCATAAGTCCCGAAATATTGTGATATTGCATCTCGTTTCATGTTTTTTTTAAACTTCGTGTAACAGTGTATCGTTTTGAAAAAATTGTAAAAAATAGTCTTTTTCGATATTATTAAACTAAAATTGTGTTATTTATTCTAATTGGTTGTTATTTTCTAAAAAAAATAAATACATGAAGTGTACCCAATACCCATCAGTTAAATAAAGTGTTAATAAAATAAATGTGCTCAAATAAAGTGTTAAATGGGAATGTCTGATGTCCCAAAATTTTGAAAATGTGGCAGTGTTTTTGAGTCGGTAAAATTGTTCGTATAAAGTTCAGATTGTGCAACATACCTCGTCTTATTAAAAAAAATAAAATTTTCTTAAGTTTTTTGAATTTGTTTTTTATTTTATTTATAGATAATTCAATCAAACAAATGCCACAACAAACTGGAAAAAGATGGCTTTCTCTACCATTTAGAGAAAAAAAGGGAAGACAAAAATTATTGGTGCTGCGCGGAGCGCAAACCTCTCAATTGTAAGGCCAGACTCCACACCGTTGAAGTCGACAATTTAACGCACATAATAAAAAGGACAAATGACCATAGCCATGCTCCAATGGCCTTTCAAAAAGAAATCTGCAAGGCAAACAGCAGTTTGAAAGCCAAAGCAAAGGAAGCTCTTCCTCCAAGTACTATAATCAGGGACACTATAGTGAGGGTGGAACCAGTGTCCCGTCCCAGCCTACCGTCAAAAGCCGCCCAAAAGATGAAGATTTAACGGGTGCGAGCCAGCCTTACCAGGGAACCGGAAAGCCTGGAAGAAATATGTATCCCCGAAAATATGCGACACATAGATGGCGAACTATTCGTCCTCTCCGAAGCAGTGTATTCGGGGGGTATAAACATATTGCTAGGCACAAGGAGTACCGTGCAACTCCTTTCGGAAGCTAAGTGCTGGCTCGTGGACGGCACATTCGCAGTAGTTCCCACCATAATGGGGCAACTGTTTTCAGTCCACGGCTACTTGTATGGTCTTGTAGTCCCCCTTGTCTTTTGCTTGATGAGCAAAAAATCAAAGGAAGCCTACGATGAATTTTGGATCCAACTGCTACAGTTTGCCTGCGATAACAATATTCATCTAAGGACAGATGTAATCATTTCTGATTTCGAAATGGCCATAATCATCTCCGCTAGAGAGTTTTTTCAGCAGGCCGAGATGCACGGACGCCTGTTCCATTTCGGGCAGATCATCTACCGCAAAGTGCAGAATCTCGGAATATCGCGTAAATATGGCCACGAAGAAGGGTTTGCAAAGGAAGTGCGAATGCTGAAGGCACTGGCTTTTGTACCACCAGAAGAAGTAAACAGCTACTTCAGGGCTCTGTATGGTTCAATTCAACACCCTGAGACCAAAGTGCTGGCCAACTGGTTCAAAAAGAACTATGTGGGTACTGGCACGTCAACACCGCGGTACAGGCCAGCATTTTGGACAACAGGAGCCTCAGCAAGCCACACTCACTTTCCCAGGACACAAAATAGCGTGGAGGCATGGCATATGTAGACGCCTAAAGGTTGTAGTGGGCCAAACTCACGCTGGTCTTTATAAGCTCATTAGCGACCTGGCCAAGGAAACAATAGTTGCCAAGTTGGCTGTTGATAAAGTTCGGGGAGGAGAAGACCCACCAATCACAAAGGCGATGAAGAGAAACGAAAAGCTGCAGAGGGTGTTGAGCAGAAGGGCAACAACTGATAAGATCACCTTCTTATCAAATATTGCCCAAACCTCCATCCTCGCATAAACGGTATGATTACCAAAAACCCTGACGTATCCCAATCCGTCCTTTTCAGGACGACCAAAAAATCACAAAGAGATTATAATAATTTTCACAGTTTTGATTAAAAGTACTTTGCCTGGCCCGCTGCGCGGGTTCCAAGGATTTTAACTCCCTCTATGGGGGGCTTTGTACCGCTCACGCAACTCCGTTGCTCCGCTTAGGGTATGTCCAGTCGCCAGGCAGGCGCCAATGTCAACAGTTTTCTTGTATAAAAGTGTTTTTTGGACAAAAGTTCCTTGGGTGGCCTCAAGTCGCCAGTTTTCTTGTACAAAAGTCTTTTCTTGGATCAAAGTGAGATATCTATGGGGGGGCATGCTGCCCCCTGCAACCCCGCTGCTTGGCACACTATAGGATGTTGGGTAGGTGAGGGGTTGGGTGAATGCAAAGATTCTTTAAACTGATGCACCGCATTATATGAAAAATCGACTTTTATCTTTAAACACGATTTGCGGCTAAACTAGACGTGCTAGAGGCATCAAAGTTGACACCTTTAAACTTGATTTGCGGCTAAACTAAGCGACCTAGCGACTTCAAAAATGCATATTCGTGATCTAAGAAGTGCCAGTTCTTAAAAATCAAAAAAAAAGTTGGTAAAAAAAGTTTTTTTCCAAAACTTTTAAATAAATAAATAAATAATAAATAAGAAATTCTTGGTATCAAATCTACAATTGCCTGGCCCACTGAGCGGGTAGCAAGGATGTCCACCCCCTTTTGGGTCCTCTGTAACTAGGGTTCCCAAACGTACCATAATATATAGTATTGTACTATATTTCGGGTCTCTGTACTATATACTGCTGAAGAAATATATAGTACGAAAAAGTACTATATTTCAGTTTGATTTATCAATCATTTTGCAACATATAAACAAATATCAAACACACTTCGATTGCACTTTAAGGTTCCATTTTATACATGTATCCGAATGAGACTAAGTCTTGCTGTCAAACGTCTAAAGTTTTCGAATGTTTTAAAAATAAAAGCTTGTTTCAAATATGGAAAGTGGAAGCGACAGTGGAAGTTCGTCAAACTCCAGTGGTAAATTAACACCACCTTCTTTGTCGGTTTTTGTATGAATTGTCTCAATTCAAATCAATTGTTGACTAATTTTAATACTAAACGAAATTTTTACGAGAATAAAAAATATGAATGAGTTTAGCGACAGAAAAACAGATCAAAAATTGCAATATATTTTTAAAAAATCCAAAAACAACTTACCAAATGTAATTTCTTTTTTACTCTCTATTCCTGCCACTTCTGCATTTACAGAAAGAATTTTTTTCAATTATGAATTCCAAATGGCGAGAAGAAGCAAGGGGATCGTTACGAAATCCCGCATCACAAAATCCCGCGTAACGAAATCCCGCAAATTGAAAATTAATTTTTTGGAGATTGTGACGTCACGAAAATTGGTCGAGTAACGAAATCCCGCATTTCGTTTGCGGGATTTTTCTACTCCTTTTCTGCGGGATTTCTAATACATTTCGAAAAGTATTTTTTAGTATTTTTTAAAAATATCAATATTTTTTGAAAAAATTTCGACTTTTTTGAAAATATTTTTGGACAATCCAAAAAAAATGGGCGGGGCCACAGAAAAAATGCATTTTAAGCTAGAAAAAAATTATGGAAAATGCTGAAAAAAAATGTAAAAATGCATTTGAAGCGTTTTTGCTAATCCTTTAACTTTTTTTGAATTTTGCCTAAAAAATGCAAAAACGTTTAAAAAGTATTTTTAGCGTTTTGTTTTACCAAAACAATGAAAAATTTTAAATATCTCTTCCTGAATTATTTTTTTGGGAGGCCTTGGCTTCTCGGAGTTCTAATAAGAACTGAATTTTATTCAATTCAATTCAATTTTGTTTTATTGAACATAATATATACAATTTGGCTTATAAATAATATGATGCTATGATAAATTTACATTTGTTGGCACATAAGGGGCCTAACGTTATACAATGGCTTAAGTTTAAACAAATTATAGATAAATAAATTACATGTCAAAAAAAATTTAAATTAAAAGTCGGTCGACTTAATCGTCCTCAGGGTGTTCATTCCCGGTTGTCAATGGTGTTTTTGGTGTAGGTTGGGGGAAGTGGCGTTTAGCCGCGGTAGAAGGCTGACCCAATGTCAGCGTAGAACGAGACTGCTTCCTCGTTGTCCATGATTATGTTGGCATCAAGAGTTTCCATCACACTGAGGTACCTTGGCTCTGGATGTCGTTGTTCAGTGGTCATCCTTCTCATTAGCTGATTCGGGTGGTCGATGATGTTCCGTACTAGTCTCTTCGCTGAAAGGACTAGGTATTTATCCAGCGGGATTATGTTGGCTTCAGAGTAGAGATGTTTGTTACTGTAGTGTTTCCGCCGCTGCCGGTCGAAGTACAGTCCGGTGCAAATTCTGAGAATCTTCCTTTCGAATACTTGAAGCTCCTTCATGGCTGTCTTCGATATTGAAAACCAGACTGGGAAGCAGTAGTTGATGACTGGTCGTAAGAGCTGTTTGTAGATCAGTAACTTCGTTTGTTGACTTAGTCCTGTTCTTTTCTTCATCAATGGGTGTAGGCGGTGGAAGGCCCAGCTGGCTTTTCTGAGTACATTTCTTGAGTGTGGGTTGAACCTTAGCAACTCATTGAAGTGGATTCCCAGGTACTTCACATTCTGTTTGGCAGCTATGGTGGATCCGTCAGGGAGTCTCAAGACCAGGTTTCTGCAATTGACTGCGGTGCGGCCACCTCTACCAGTTGAAGGCCTCCTGAAGCAGACAAGTTCCGATTTGGAAGTGTTGATCCGGATGCCCCATGTATTATAGAAATTGAAGAGTCTGCTGATGTGGGCCTCTACTTTTCGGACAGCGATAAGCGGTGACATTGATGATGCATAGGTGAGCGAGTCATCAGCATATAGCAGGTTCTCGCATCCAATTGGGACAGGTTGGTCGGATGTCATCAGGCTGTAGAGGAAGGGGCCAAGTTTTGAGCCTTGGGCGACTCCGGCTCTGATGTTCTTCATGTTTGATTTACAGTTGCCTAGTTGTACGAAAAATTTCCTGAAAGAAAGAAAAGAAAAAAGAATTTTTATTAGTGGCGAAGGTACCTGCAATAGATGTAGTTTATGTATTAGGGCTTCTATCCAAACGCTATCAAATGCTTTCTCAACATCCAGAAAACATGCGACGGTGACACGATGACTGTTGAGGGAGGTGGTGATGTCGTGTTGGAACTTTAACAGTGGATGCAGCGTTGAGTGCTTTTCTCGAAAGCCGAACTGCATGTCAGGGATGATGGAGTTTTCACTGCAGAATTTCTTCAGTCTCCGGAGGATTACTTCTTCCAGTAATTTGCTGATATTGTTGAGAAGTGATATTGGCCTGTAGTTGGATACTAGGTTGGAAGCACCTTTCTTCGGGATTGGCACAATCTTCGCTGTTTTCCACGTCCGGGGGAAGTAACAGTTGTTGATGCAGTTGTTGAGGATGATTGTGAGGAAAATCATTACTGCTCGTGGAAACCTTTTCAGGATGTAATTGGAGACACCATCTGGTCCAGCTGATTTTTTTGGCTTGGAATTGCCGATGATCTCTGCTACCTCCTCTAGATTGCATAGATGTGGACTATCGGTGGGATCCCTTGCTGGATTGGTGTCAACGAAACTGATTATATCCGGATTTGGCTGTAGGGTCTGCTGAATTGATGCCTCTACTTCTTGTAGGAACGTTGGATCAGTAGGTGGGTTCGGCTTGAAGTTTCCTTCGAAGTAGTAAGCGAACGCTTCCACCTTGTCTTGGGCTGAAGTTGCTTCAATGTTGTTGCTGATGATGGATTCTGGCATCTGTGGCTGTTTACCGATGATCCTATTAATGTTTTTGAAGGCATCAGGTCCTGGCTTAATTGCTTGCAATCTTCTCTGGTACTGGATATTGTTGTGGTTTTGAATGGAGTTCCGGAACATGATGTTGACTTGCTGTAGCTCATTCCAAACTGTCTGGTAGTTTATGTTTGTTGTATTTAGCTCTCTTTGATGGATCCGCTGGAGTCGTTTTCTTAGCCGCTGTCTGTGAGCATACAAATTCTGGACGTACTCAGGAAGATGCTGGTACCTGTCCTTTGACGTCCTAGGCCTCTTTTGTTTTTCCAGGGCTTCAGATACGGCATGTTGGAGGTTGTCAATAGCTGCATCGATTTCGGTATCCAGCAGATTCCTGTTTGAAGGTGGAAGAGTTATGCTGTCTTCGATGTCCCTGTGAAGTTTTTCAATATCCAGCCTTCTGAAGTTGATGAAGTTCTCAGGCGCTTCTGTCGCAAGGAGTATGGGTTGGTTGAGGTTGATGGAAAGTTGAACAGCTTCATGGCCCGAGTCACTTTGCACTATTGTACAGATATAATTCCGGATTTCCGGAAGAATATGTACTAGGTTGGAGGAAGCCAGGAAGAAGTCCAGCGTTGATGGCGTTCTAGGGAAGGTGGGTTTCGGCTGGGATATAACCACCAGAGAATGTTCATTGCTGTTCAGTTCCATCCAGTCTACGATTGCTTTGCCTTCACTGCTGATTTTTGTGTCTAACCATAGGTGATGTCTCGCATTGAAATCACCGCCAATGATGCCGTAGGTGCTTTGCTTCAGGATGCTGTTGAGGATGAGCAGGTCATTTTGTATGTTTCTTGCAGAGGATGAGCACTTGAAGTATGAACTGATGACTGTAAGGGTCTCACCTCTTCCCAGGGTCATCGTGATGGCAGTGGCTTCGCTAGTCTGTAGTCCGGGGATAATGACTTCTGTTGTATTGGGGGAGAATTTGTCTTTTATGAAGACCGCTGTTCCAACGCGTTCCTCGTTTTTGTCCTGCCGGTACGTTTTGAATCCTTTGATGTTGATGTTGTTTCGTTTAGTGACGTTCGTCTCGCTAATGAGGGCAATATCGGGGGTGTTGTTCTTCATAAATAGATTGAATGACGTCCTCTTATCTAGGCTGTATAATGAATTAACATTATACGTCAGGATGCGGAGTTTCTTCAATGGCATATTTCGAAGACGAAGGCGGCCAAGACCGCGGACTTGTCTTTATCACTAAGTTGATTGTAGTTGGATGGGACGGCGTTCCGGGCTTTATCCATGATGGAGATAAGGTTGGACCCGAGGAGCCGCTGGACTTCACTGTTGAGGTTCATGGATGGGGAAGTTGCTGAAGTTCTGGATGCTTTGACAGGCGCTGTCTTCACAGGGATGGTTTTGGCTGGAGTCTTTGGTTGCTGCGGATGCTGCGTTTTCGTTGTTGATGGTCTGGGTGTTGGATTCTGTCTGGTTATTGCTGCGTAGCTGACTGCTGGACGGGTTACTACACAAGCTGATTTAGCGGCAAACTCTTTGTGCGCCTTCTTCTCTGCAATCACCTTGTTCCTCTCTGTTAAGCGGGCCTTTAGAGTGGGGCAGCCCTTGAAGCTGGCCGGATGTCCTTCTTTCTGGCAGTTGGCACACCATACATCAAGTCCTGTGTTCTCCTTTCGTTTGCATTGTCCGGGCTCGTGGTCTTCTTTGCACTTGACACATACGTATTGGCGGCCACAATTGGTGGCTACGTGTCCGAAGCGCTGGCAGTTTCGGCACTGGACGATGTCATTGGATTTCAGTCGCTCCCAATGAACCCTCTGGTTCATTATTAGGGTCTTCGAGCACACCTCGTTGATGTCACACGTCTTTGGAACTTCAACGACAAAGTTGTTGTAATGCTTTGTCTTGGCCTTCTTGGATTTGAAGTGCGTCACTGTGATTATTGGGAGTCCTTCGATGCGGAGCTCATCTTCGACTTCTATGGCTGAGCAGGTAAAATGGATACCTTTCAGTAGAAGGAGGTTCTTCCTGTCTTCTCTTGGCGTGAACGAGTTGAACTGTATCTTCATGGTTTTGAGGTACTTCTTAATGGCTTCGAATGATGTTCTGTCCTGGGCGTTGATGATGGTGGTCTTCGTGCTCCTGTTTTTAAATGTCACCGATATGTTGCTCGCCATGCAATGTCTCCTTATTTCGGCGACACTTCCGGAGAAGCAAAATATCGGAGGCATTCCAGGACCTTTGCTTGGGTTGACGGCAGCTGTGGAATTGGTTGTCTTCTGGGTCTGAGCAGGAGCAGAATTAGAGGCTGCTACTGCTTCTATGGCGGCTGATGATGTTGATGCTGTTGCGGCAACTTCACGACTGGCTGGCGTTTGTTTCTTTGCCTGGGTTGGAGGGATCTTCGTTAACTCTTCGTCCAATTGGGAGCGCTTGGTTATGAGGTGGTTTTGTACAGATTTTCCTGTCTTACGTGGTCTCTTCTGACCAGGTAAAGGTGAATCACTGAAGTCGTCCTCTGAGTTCACTTCCGATGTCTGGCTGGTTGGAAGCGCTTCGCTTATGACCTCATCTTCTTTAGCGCTCACTTCCGAGCGCTCTTCTGCTTCTTCGTCACTAGACGAATCACTGTTAGAAGAATCTTCTATCTCCATACTGTCATCTTCTTCGATGTCTTCTTCATTTCCTTTGTTTGGAATGACAACAAACTTGCTAATCGTCTCGCTGAGCCTCGGTCCATAATCGGGACCTAGGTGGGTGACTATCCTAGTCAGCAATGCTTCAAGCGAAGCAAATGCTGCCTCTGGATTAAATGGTTCGCCCATTTCCGGCTTAACTTCACTTTCACTTTTATTGTTTTATAACACTGACTTAAACGCACAACACTTATTTTTAAAAAAACCTTTGTTCCGCGAATTAATCAGGGTAAGCACTTGTTTTAACGCAGGTAGCCCGCAGGTATACCTGAGTTTCACTTAAGTTGTTTATTTCGGGGTGGATTTAAAATCTTCCGCTAACGATGTACACGCACTGGACGATGCACACTGAATGAGTGAGTGACTGTGACTGTGAATGTATGACTTAAGTTTACTGTCGACCGAATCCTGCTTATATATTTTTTTCAAAAGGAGGAGGAGCCTAAACCAGTGAGGTCTTCTGCAAACCAAAATAGTAGGAAACTTCGTTCTTGTTGATTCTCATGGATTAGAGTCACCAATTAATATGGGAATGAATTTTTTTCATGCGCTGTCGCTTTGTATTGAAAAAGTATCGAATTTGCGGGATTTCGTTACGCGGGATTTTGTGATGCGGGATTTCTTTATTCGGGATTTCGTTCTGCGGGATTTCGTTTTGCGGGATTTCGTTATGCGGGATTTCGTTACGCGGGATTTTGTGATGCGGGATTTCGTAGCCAACCCCAATGTCAAGTCGCCAGGCAGGCGCCTATGTCAACAGTTTTCTTGTACAAAAGTCTTTTCTTGGCTCAAAGTGAGATACATATCTATGGGGGGGGCATGCTGCCCCCCTGCAACCCCCCTGCTTGGCACACTATAGGATGTTGGGTAGTTGAGGGGTTGGGTGAATGCAAAGATTCTTTAAACTGATGCACCGCATTATATGAAAAATCGACTTTTATCTTTAAACACGATTTGCGGCTAAACTAGACGTGCTAGAGGCATCAAAGTTGACACGTTTAAATTTAAACTGCGGCTAAACTAAGCGACCTAGCGACTTCAAAAATGCATATTCGTGATCTAGGAAGTGCCAGTTCTACAAAATCAAAAAAAAAGTTGGTAAAAAAAGTTTTTTTACAAAACTTTTAAATAAATAAATAAATAATAAATAAAGAAATTCTTGGTGTCAAATCTACAATTGCCTGGCCCGCTGAGCGGGTAGCAAGGATGTCCACCCCCCTTTTTGGGTCCTCTGTAGCGCTCACGCAACTCTGTTGCTCCGCTTAGGGTATGTCCATTCGCCAGGCAGGCGCAAATGTCAACAGTTTTTTTGTATAAAAGTGTTTTTTGGACAAAAGTACCTTGGGTGGCCCGCTTCGCGGGTTCTCAGGATTTGAACTCCCTCTTTGGGGGGCTTTGCACCGCTCACGCAACTCCGTTGCTCCGCTTAGGGTATGTCCAGTCGCCAGGCAGGCGCCAATGTCAACAGTTTTCTTGTATAAAAGTGTTTTTTGGACAAAAGTACCTTGGGTGGCCCGCTTCGCGGGTTCTCAGGATTTTAACTCCCTCTTTGGGGGGCTTTGCACCGCTCACGCAACTCCGTTGCTCCGCTTAGGGTATGTCAAGTCGCCAGACAGGCGCCTATTTCAACAGTTTTCTTGTACAAAAGTCTTTTCTTGGATCAAAGTGAGATATCTATGGGGGGGCATGCTGCCCCCCTGCAACCCCCCTGCTTGGCACACTATAGGATGTTGGGTAGGTGCGGGGTTGGGTGAATGCAAAGTTTCTTTAAACTGATGCACCGCATTATATGAAAAATCGACTTTTATCTTTAAACACGATTTGCGGCTAAACTAGACGTGCTAGAGGCATCAAAGTTGACACCTTTAAACTTGATTTGCGGCTAAACTAAGCGATCTAGCGAATTCGAAAATGCATATTCGTGATCTAGGAAGTGTCAGTTATAAAAAATCAAAAAAAAGTTGGTAAAAAAGTTTTTTTCCAAAACTTTTAAGAAAATAAATAATTAATAAATAAATGAAGAAATCTTGCTGTAAAATCTTCAATTGCCTGGCCCGCTGCGCGGGTAGCAAGAATGTTCACCCCCCTTTTTATTTTTCCTCTAAATAAAAACGCTTAAAATTTCATTCAAGCGAAAAAAAAAAATTATACATAAGCCATTTTGCAGAGTTAAAAAAAAAAAACAGCTTGAAATGGGTTGGGTACGAAATCCCGAATCACAAAATCCCGATTCACAGAATCCCGATTCACAGAATCCCGAATCACAAAATCCCGAATCACGAAATCCCGAATCACGAAATCCCGCCATTTCACTACTAAATTGACAGCACTGTATGGATTTTCATTTCCATAGTAACTGGTGACACCAATCAATGAGAATCAACAAGAACGAAGTTTCCTACTGTTTTGGTTTGCAGAAGACCTCACTGGTTTAGGCTCCTCCTCCTTTTGAAAAAAGTATATAAGTAGGATTCGGTCGACAGTAAACTTCAGTTCTTATTAGAAACCGGTAGGGGTAAGATCTCACTAAGAGATATTGGATTTTTTTAATTAGGTCGGATTAGGTGAGGTTGAAAGAACAAAATAAAAAAAAAAGTTCTTTCAAGGACTAAAAAAATTTGTAAAGAGATATTAAATTTTTCAAATAGTTTAAAACGTTGATGAAGCGGTTTTAATTTGTAAATTGTTTTTTCTTGGACAAAAGTACCCTGGGTGGCCGATTTGCGGGTTCTCAGGATTTTAACTCCCTCTTTGGGGGGCTTTGCACCGCTCACGCAACTCCGTTGCTCCGCTTAGGGTATGTCAAGTCGCCAGGCAGGCGCCTATGTCAACAGTTTTCTTGTAAAAAAGTCTTTTCTTGGATCAAAGTGAGATACATATCTATGGGGGGCATGCTGCCCCTGCAACCCCCTGCTTGGCACACTATAGGATGTTGGGTAGGTGCGGGGTTGGGTGAATGCAAAGTTTCTTTCAACTGATGCACCGCATTATATGAAAAATCAACTTTTATCTTTAAACACGATTTGCGGCTAAACTAGACGTGCTAGAGGCATCAAAGTTGACACCTTTAAACTTGATTTGCGGCTAAACTAAGCGACCTAGCGAGTTCAAAAATGGATTTTCGTGATCTAGAAAGTGTCAATTCTAAAAAATCAAAAAAAAGTTGGTAAAAAAAGTTTTTTTACAAAACTTTTAAATAAATAAATAAATAATAAATAAAGAAATTCTTGGTGTCAAATCTACAATTGCCTGTCCCGCTGAGCGGGTAGCAAGGATGTTCACCCCCCTTTTTGGGTTCTCTGTAGCGCTCACGCAACTCCTTTGCTCCGCCTAGGGTATGTCCAGTCGCCAGGCAGGCGCCAATGTCAACAGTTTTCTTGTATAAAAGTGATTTTTGGACAAAAGTACCTTGGGTGGCCCGCTTCGCGGGTTCTCAGGATTTGAACTCCCTCTTTGGGGGGCTTTGCACCGCTCACGCAACTCCGTTGCTCCGCTTAGGGTATGTCCAGTCGCCAGGCAGGCGCCAATGTCAACAGTTTTCTTGTATAAAAGTGATTTTTGGACAAAAGTACCTTGGGTGGCCCGCTTCGCGGGTTCTCAGGATTTTAACTCCCTCTTTGGGGGGCTTTGCACCGCTCACGCAACTCCGTTGCTCCGCTTAGGGTATGTCCAGTCGCCAGGCAGGCGCCAATGTCAACAGTTTTCTTGTATAAAAGTGATTTTTGGACAAAAGTACCTTGGGTGGCCCGCTTCGCGGGTTCTCAGGATTTGAACTCCCTCTTTGGGGGGCTTTGCACCGCTCACGCAACTCCGTTGCTCCGCTTAGGGTATGTCCAGTCGCCAGGCAGGCGCCAATGTCAACAGTTTTCTTGTATAAAAGTGTTTTTTGGACAAAAGTACCTTGGGTGGCCCGCTTCGCGGGTTCTCAGGATTTTAACTCCCTCTTTGGGGGGCTTTGCACCGCTCACGCAACTCCGTTGCTCCGCTTAGGGCATGTCCAGTCGCCAGGCAGGCGCCAATGTCAACAGTTTTCTTGTATAAAAGTGTTTTTTGGACAAAAGTACCTTGGGTGGCCCGCTTCGCGGGTTCTCAGGATTTTAACTCCCTCTTTGGGGGGCTTTGCACCGCTCACGCAACTCCGTTGCTCCGCTTAGGGTATGTCCAGTCGCCAGGCAGGCGCCAATGTCAACAGTTTTCTTGTATAAAAGTGTTTTTTGGACAAAAGTACCTTGGGTGGCCCGCTTCGCGGGTTCTCAGGATTTTAACTCCCTCTTTGGGGGGCTTTGCACCGCTCACGCAACTCCATTGCTCCGCTTAGGGTATGTCAAGTCACCAGACAGGCGCCTATGTCAACAGTTTTCTTGTACAAAAGTCTTTTCTTGGATCAAAGTGAGATATCTATGGGGGGGCATGCTGCCCCCCTGCAACCCCCCTGCTTGGCACACTATAGGATGTTGGGTAGGTGCGGGGTTGGGTGAATGCAAAGTTTCTTTAAACTGATGCACCGCATTATATGAAAAATCGACTTTTATCTTTAAACACGATTTGCGGCTAAACTAGACGTGCTAGAGGCATCAAAGTTGACACCTTTAAACTTGATTTGCGGCTAAACTAAGCGACCTAGCGACTTCGATATTCGTGATCTAGGAAGTGTCAGTTATAAAAAATCAAAAAAATGTTGGTAAAAAAGTTTTTTTCCAAAACTTTTAAGAAAATAAATAATTAATAAATAAATGAAGAAATCTTGCTGTAAAATCTTCAATTGCCTGGCCCGCTGCGCGGGTAGCAAGAATGTTCACCCCCCTTTTTATTTTTCCTCTAAATAAAAACGCTTAAAATTTCATTCAAGCGAAAAAAAAAAAATTATACATAAGCCATTTTGCAGAGTTAAAAAAAAAAACAGCTTGAAATGCGTTTTCTTGACATTTTTGCCGTCGTCGAGCCCATTTCTTCTGATTGGCTAAGAATAATTAAAAAATATTTCAATAAAATTTAATATTTTGTCAAAAAACATTAATTTAGAAATATTTTTTAAAAAGTACAAAAAAGTACTTTATAAAGAGTAGTGAAAATCCCGACAAATATTTATAAAAAAATCTTTCGGCGGGATTTTTATTTTTTTTTTCGGCGGGATTTTGTGATTCGGGATTTTGTGATTCGGGATTTCGTTACGCTCCCCTTGAAATGCGTTTTCTTGACATTTTTGCCGTCGTCGAGCCCATTTCTTCTGATTGGCTAAGAATAATTAAAAAATATTTCAATAAAATTTAATATTTTGTCAAAAAACATTAATTTAGAAATATTTTTTAAAAAGTACAAAAAAGTACTTTATAAAGAGTAGTGAAAATCCCGACAAATATTTATAAAAAAATCTTTCGGCGGGATTTTTATTTTTTTTTTCGGCGGGATTTTGTGATTCGGGATTTTGTGATTCGGGATTTCGTTACGCTCCCGGTTCTTGTGGTTGTGTTGGTGCTGTTTGCACCACTGATGGTGCTGCCACATCTACTCCCGTACCAATGACAATGTCACGATTATTATTGTCTTTGAAGGAGACTTTTTTTTTATTTGTGCATTTTGCTGAAGATCTGGAACTGGATACTGCTTCATGTTGTTGCTGCTGCTGGCTTCGGCTTGAATCTGGTACTCTTGGAAGTTCGAATTGTTGCTGCTGGCTCTGAGTGGATTCTGGTGTTCTTGGCAATTCAGATTGTTGCTGCTGGCTGTGAGTGGATTCATCATTTGTGCTCTCATCTGGCAAAATGATTTGTGCTGGTCTGTCTTCTTGAGCCATAAATGCAGGTTTCAGTCGAGCCACTGACACTTTCACATCTTAATTACTCATCCGAATAGTGAAAATAATCTTTTTTTGATTTGCGTCATATGTCAAAAACAATAAAGAAACAATAAAGGAAAGGAAATCGTTTATACTATACCTGTCTTTCTTTAAGAAAGAAATTCAGATTGCATGTGAGTTTTTATAGTTGCACATTTGCGCTGCAAATATTTGCGTTTTGCTTTTATGAAAATCTGAAATTTATCATTTGCATTTATGAAAGTTATGCATACGTCAGACTTTCGCAACCATGCATTTATGAAAACACCCCTTATCTCCTGAAAGGCGTCTGTAACGACTTGCAACTGATGGTCCTGTTGTTTTAATGTAGTGGCAAACTGAAGTGTCGATATTTGTATTTCGCTTTGCTGAGTTGGTAGTGATTTCGATAAATTCTTTGAGAAGGTTTGAGTACTCGCCATTTAGTACTGCTACTCACCATTTAGTACTGCTCCTGCGCTTAAGGTTGATATTCCAAACTCGTTCACATCTGCTACTTTTCCACTGGTCTTGAGATTTGTTTTTGCATCTATGAGACAATTTTGTGTGAGATCAATGACAAGGTGATAATGCTGTAAAAAATCTGCACCCATGATTGCTGACTGAACATCAGCTAAAATAAATGAAAATTTCAACTCCCTACGCAAGCCAAGGCTGAGTTTAAGGAAATGATAGCCAAAAGTTTGGATTTCGGTTTTATTGGCAGCGTATAATTGCAGATTTGGATCTCTGTCGTTCATGCGTTTTAAGAGCATTAATTTGCTCTGAGAGTTCTTTAACGGTTCGACAGAGTTATGTGTAGCTCATATGACCTTGTTGAGAGACTGCTTGGATTGACTGCTGTTCGATTACTAACAATGATGATGGAGACTGATTATTGTTTGCAGAATCATAAATTTTGTCTGCTGCCGTGGCGAGGTCACCATGAGAGTAGTTTTCGAAAACTGTGAGAACGTTTCTTGTCAATTCGGGCAGTGTTTGCATGAAGCACTCTCTCATGACTTTTGGGCCACATTTTCCTCCAGCAAGACATTTCATTTCAGCTAAGATTATTGAAGGTTTTTTGTCCTTGGAATCTGCACCTTTCAATAAAGGCCTCAGTTTGGAATCTGTCGATTCTGCAAACCTGGAGAGAATGCGTTTTTTGAAGACTGCGAACTTGTTTGTCACTGATGAATCGCTAATTAAATCTTCAGAGGCTGTCAGACAATCACCCTCAAGACTATGATATGTATCCACACTTGCCTACTACACTGTAAGTGAGAGATTAGAGATTAAGGTAGATTAAGCTTAGTAATAAGGTTTATATGTAAGATAATGAAATAAATATTTTAGTCTTAAGCTGAGCAGTGACCAAGTGACATACACATTAGACTAATGAACACTTGCTTGAATTTTTCTTCCTCAGTCGTGATACCTTCCAATTCTAATGTCATTTCGATTTGACTAAGCCACATTTGTGGTTGAGATGGATCGAATTTGGTTAGTTTTATTCGACGAATATTCGATCGTGACTGATGAACAGATGGAGGTTGGACTGCTGTGATCGAATTTTGCGCTGTGGAGTTTTGCTTTTGCAATGTCAACAGTCTTACCTGTTCTCTTAGCAAGAAGAGTTCACTGGTTTCTGTTTAGTTTTGATGGGCTGTGTCTAATCGTTCTTGTTTTCCCCGTATTTGACTTCTGAAGTTAGTGATGGCATCATACTGGGTATCGATATGATCTCTCTCGCTGTCTGCTTCTGCGATTGCCTTGCTATTTTCTTCTTTATCATTATATTTAATAGATTTTTGTTCAATGGCTGATTGAACGATGTCGAAATCTCGGTAGAGTTTGTCGAGTTTGATTTGTTTTTATTTCCACCTGGGTAGCAGTTCTTTTGATAAGTATGATTTCTGGCATATGACTGCCACGGCTGGCTCGGACGTAACTAAGCTGGAGGTCCAATTGGTCCAATCGATGACTTTTTCCAACATTTGTGGCCGTATATCGGCAATAACGCGGCGAATGTTGTCCTCCAAGTGGTCAATCGTTTCGGGCTTATCGGCATAGAGTAGATTTTACATATTCCCACAGAAAATAGTCATAGTCAAGCGGCGTTAACGAGCTGTGTGACATGTTGCGCCATCTTGTTGAAACCACAGCTCCTGCACATCATGATTGTTCAGTTGATGAACGAAAAAGTTAGTAATCATGGCTCTAAAGCGGTCACCGTTGACTGTAACGTTCTGCCCAGCATTGCTTTTAAAGAAGTACGGACCAATTATTCCACCAACCCATAAAGCACACCAAACAGTCAGTTTTGTGGATGTAACGGTGTCTCAACATACTGATCATGATTATCACTCCAAATACGGCAGTTTTGTTTATTGACGTATCCATTCAACCAAAGGTGAGCTTTATCGCTAAGACTGCTTTTAGACGACTGCAATTTCTATCCGCAGTTCTCTTTTGAGTTTCTTTCCGATTGCAGCATCCATTTAAACGCTGCAAATTTTAATACCTGCAATTTTTATTAAATGAGAAGGATAATATATCTCCTCACTCTTTACTCCGCTTATGTCTCAAACAATAAGAAAAAGCACAAAGAAGAAAGAGCGATAACTCTGCAATTATTTCAACCTCAGCAACTTTGTCTACCCCGGACACCGCATACGTCCCCCGCCTACATGCTTAAAAATTGCAAGGGTAATTGCAGCATATTTGCAGCGTTTAAAAGCAGTCTAAACAAATTCGCTTATGAAAATTGGGATCAACTGCAATCTTGTTTTGGACCCATTTACCGAATCTACGCCTTGCTAGGTGATCCTGTGGCTTCAGTTCTTGAAATGCCAAACCAAACTAAAAATAAATCACTTGACAGCTGACAAAATGGCCGCCAGTTAAAATAGTAGGCGTGTTTTTTTGTAAGCCCAGAGGGAATTGGTCGAAAAAAACAACGTCGGTGCTAAACAATCACCATGTTAAATACAATAACAACTAATCCCCTACGGGCTAAGCTAAACCCAGATAATTCTCCGGGCTTAACTTAAGCACACAGACAAACTGTGTTACCGGCATAAATTATATACTTGTTATCGATAGTTTGTATGAAAACTCCATTTTGTTTCTGTGTTGCTGTCACTAATCCCTGTGGTCGTTTTTTTCCTGCAATTCCCACCGGGCTTGCAAAAAAACACGCCTAGTGTTGCCAACTTAAAGTTCTATACCTCTAAAAAAAACACCTGTTATAATAATGATCATTACAAAAAATCCGTATCTTCTTTTATTAAATTTTTGTGAATGTTCATCAAACACAACGCATTAAGCCTTCCATTGATTATTGTTGACCCTAGCCAAGTTTTAACCTTTCTTAATGTACTGAAAGACTGCTCTGCTGTACATGTCGTGGCGGGAATGGAAAGTACTATAGATAGTGCTGCGAAAACCGAACGATAAAATTCTACTTAATTTTCAATACATCACATACATTTTTATATTGACTTTGGTCAAAATAACGGACTCGGCAGAAAAATTATTCAGAAATTGAAATTATATAAGTCCATCCTTTGCATATTTTAAGGAGATAACTGAAATATTGCATATGCGGATTCATTTTCTTCTGAAAACTGCAGAGGACCCAAGTAAGGAATGAAAGTTGATGTTCTAAAATAGTTTTCGGCTAAAGATGAAGGAATATTGGATTGGTGAATTTGTTTCTTTACAATTCTTGGGCAACTCAATTCAATACCTGATAATGATTGCGATTCATTCAAAAATTTTTCAATTGTTTCCCAAAGCTTTTGAAGGAATTTTCAACGTTCTTCCGATCTTCTTCAAAATGCTTAATCGAGAAAATTATCTGATCTTTTACACTTAATAAATTCTGGTCAACTCCCTGTAAAATATTTGCGACAGGTTTAAGTATCGACGACTAATGAGCCATTATAAACAAGCAGACTAAAAAAGTCGAATTCGAACACGAGTAATAAAGTTGAAGGGCTCATTGTTTTGAACACGGTTTCCCTCGTCCCCCAGTTTTTACAGTGCTTCCATTACAACGACTATGTTTTCCCTGAATACTCGTATATATTATGTACTTTTGTATTTTGCTGTCCATCTTATTTCACAAAACAGGGGGATGCTGGGAATATATTTTCTTCGCGAGGATTTAAATGCTGTCATTAACATTCCATGTTAAATCCAATTCCTAAGGACTAAGGATTAATACTCATTTTTTAATTCATTCTATCAATCCTTGTCCCAGATAAATAATTAAAATAAAATAGAAATCGATAATGAAATGAAAACGTGTTGCTTCAAACCAGCTAAAGCTTAAATAATTTCTCTTTAAAATGAAGATAGATGCAAACCAGAGCGGTCTCGAAACCCATTTCTCATCGACTACCAGCTGCAATAAGGACCGACCAACCATCACCGAGCCAAACTATCGTGCAGATCTCGGTCCAAATTGCGGTAACTGGGAGCAGACCGAGATCTACAAATCAAATCAACAAAGTAGCTGCAGCTGTGACGGAGTCATCATCACATCATCGTTAATGTGCTTCACCATCTCGGTCCCTAAAATCGGACCGAGAAATACAAAACTTCTCAACCACCGACCGGCTGTAACTCATAGCAAACGAAAATAAATTAGAGCTTCACCATTCTCGGTCCCAAATAGCGGTAACTGGCAGTGGCCCGAGCAAAACACAAGTCATCAACCACCCGCTGCATTTTGGACCGACCGAACGAGAGCAATAGGATTAACAACAACACAAACATGAGCAACCCTTTACTGAAGGAAGATCTCTTCGTGTTGAGGGATATTTCACATTCACATTGCATCTAAATTCATAAAATGTTTTTTGACTTGTATATAAATTTTCAATAAAATATTAAAAATTCAAAATGCGTTTCCAACAAAATAACCAATTATTAGTCACAATTCCCTATTAAGAACTGATAAAATGTAAAGAACAAAAGTCATAGCTCAGAGGCAAGTGGGGCAAGTTCTTTATCATTTTGCCATTGTTTTGTTCCTCTGCAGTTTTACATGACCGACATGATACGAAAAAAAGAACACTTTCACCAGATCTTGGAGCTTCGATCCTTTATCAAAATATCAAATATCAAACAACTATTTTTTTTTTTCTGAAACTGCAAATTTGAAGACTCACTGCAAATTCCTGGCTTACGTGGTTGCTGAGAAAAGGACTTTCATGCCAAATTTATATTGAAGTCGGCGTTGCAATATAATTTTTTTTTTAATTTTTTTTCTTAAATGATGACTTCAAAATTTAGATAATTTTTGTTTCTTAAACTGCAATCTCCTCATTTAAAGTGATAGCTTTTCTGGTTGTCGAAAAGACACCATATACTGTTAACTTCACAGTGAAGTTAGCAGTAGGTATAGTATGACATTTTTTTAATTGATGACCTCAATTATTTTCCTAAAACTGCAAAAAGAATTACAAATTTGGAGCCCAGAGCACAGAATGTACTGCTAACTTCACAGTGATATTATGCAGAACTGCATAATCCGGAATAGAAATGGAAAAAAATGCAAATTCCTGTTAAGGCCCCGTTAGTCTACGTTGTTATGCCAACTTCACAGATGTCGACAACAACTGGTTAGTAAAGAAAAGAATTAATATGTTAAACTGTATAAAAGGAAACGCTTCAACACAGTTATTAGGCTTTGAAAAGGTTTGTTACTTTCATGACGTGTTACTTTTGTCCCCGCCCCCCCCTATTTAATGTTGTATAAGGAGTTCCAATCATTTCAATCTCTTCTTATGAGCCCAAAACTTTTTTGGAGATTTGTTAATAAAGTATACCTTACGGATATCCATTAAATATGAAGTACCTGCCGGTCTGAGCATAAATTTGTATAGTACAGTTAATCTCTGTAATTAACAAAGTAACATACAAAATTCGGTCCAAGATTGAACTGATTGATTGATTAACTGATTCTCTGCTTTATAGAAGTGCGAGTATTACGGTGAAATTAATTTATTGGAGCAATGCAGCTTGCTACTCACTAAAACACTGTTGCGCACAAATAAGGAGATAGAGGAAACATTAAAGCAGTGTTCGAGCAATAGGAGCACGAACCAAAATATAAGAATTGTACTCAAGCTTTGAACAAAATAAGGGAAAACAATTCTTTTTGGTGAAATATAAAATATATATATATATATATATATAACTTATTTTAACTCTGGAATCTTTTGCGTTTATTTTGTTTTAGTTTTAAATTTAAAAATTAATTTAGTATGAAGTTTAAAAGAAATATATGAGTAAAGGGCAACAAAAAGCGTTAAAAGTTATGGAAAAAAAGAAACTGAAGTATTTGGAATTATTGCTGTTTTTGCTGTTCATTTGATTCCATCGGACGAAATGACCAACTACCCTGTCCACTAAATTCAAGTATATGAGTGTGGAAACGCCTGTGGAGAAAAAAAAACAATGAAAATATAGATCTTTTCGAATCAAGTTAAGTTGTTTTACCACAAACTAGGCCGATGTGTGATGGTTAATAAAGTGATTCCCATGTTTTTAGCAATTTCGTATATAGAACTTTCAACGTCAATAGAAACAGCGCTTGTACATTCGTCAAGAAGTGCATATTTCGGCCTTAGAGAAAAAGATTATAAAGTAAGTATTACCTAAGTCAAAAAACTATTAACGAACGTACTTATGGTAAAAAAGTCGCGCCACAGCCATACGCTGCTTTTCACCACCCGACAAGATGTCTTTCCAATCTCGAATATTATCAAAGTTATCTCTTAATATATTAAGAAAAAAAGAAGAATAATATTGATGACATTAATTATACTTGCAGTAAGTTTTACCTTTGCGCAATATGTTCCAAGCTAACCATTTTTAAGATATTCCTTAGTTCAGCCTCAGTGACCCCCTTTCTAAGCATATCTTCCCGGGATTCTGGATAAATGATTTGGTCGCATAAGCTACCAATAGACATATACGGTCTCTGTGGTATGTAGAACATACAAGGCTTTCCGTCAATCGGCCGTGGTATATGCAATTCTCCAGCATATATTGGCCAAAGACCACTCAAAATGCGGAACAGACTTGATTTTCCACATCCATTTGGACCTGTTATAAGCAAGTGCATTCCGGGATCAATACGAAGCGTTAGACTTGGTACGACTACGTCGCAGTTAGGTGTTACAACAGGTACTCTATTTAACATTATGGACATGCGTTCGCTATCGGTGTATATAATTTTGCCCTTGGGCACAGGACGGTTATTTCGATATTCCACGATTCCATATGTTTCATTTTGGGGATCAACATTCACGGTGTTCTTACTGTAGATGCCGTGCGCCGTCTCTTCAAATACTTGTAACATACCAGCCACTCGGTACGTATATCCTGCCAATGCAACCACTTCTTTATATGATGACATCAGGCGCTCAATGGCATCGGCAGCAGAAATTAAAAGATTCCTAGCTGTCGTCAGGTACTGCGTGCGCTCACTTACTGAGCTTTCTATTATGGTGATATTGCCACTGCGATCTATAATCTTAAGTTATGAGATTTGCAAAATTTAATGGTAACTTAGGTTTATCTTACCAGCTTTAGGTTTGGCTGAAGAAGTAAGTATTGGTAATGATACCATAACCATACCGGTTCCAGACCAGACGTATTTCATAAAAAACTGTTCCAGCATCACATACCACAGGCGTTGAGTGAAAATTGTGTTCATTTGGTTTACCAGGCGGTTGTAGGCTTGACGAAGCTGTGATAATTCAACCTTTAAATAAATGATATTGTTACTTTAAAATTAAAACAAGACCGAAAATATATAAAAGCCCATAAAATAATATACTTTTTACCTTGTGTCCACCATAGAAAGCAATTTCTTCGGCATTTGTTATAATACGCGAATGAATATGCCTCAAGTAGCCATAGCGATTCGCCTCTTCTGAGACAAGCTGTCCAAACTTAGGTGATACGATTCGAAGGATATGAGCAGTAAGTGATATTACACCTATTGAAAAAGCTGGTCCTAAATAATAAGAACTTTGTAAAGCACATGTTGTAGGTTATTTAATAAAAAAAAACAAATTACCTACCGAAAAAGATATTAGCCTTCATTTTCTGTGATGATCGCATCAAAGCAAATCCAATGAGCATTAGATCAAAACATGGTTTTGTCAAACTGCTATAAAGGTGTGCAATCGAGCTTGCAAATACAGCAATGTCCTCAGTTAATCTATAAGGAGTGTGTTAAATCAAAAGAAAAGAAAAGCAAAATTTGTAATCAATTCGAAAAGCTGTTCTATTATACTTTGGATTGCTTCAATATGGTTTAAAATTCAACTTCGTTTAAAGCCAATAAAAAATATTTTACCTATGGTCAGCGTTTTCAATTCTGCCATCCAAATTTGATACACGATAGTAGTTTTGGTTTTTGAAATATAAGCGATACGAATGTCTTACAAGTCTTGTTCTAAATAATATAAAAATCAACAAAATAGTAAAAAAATTAAAATAAATTAAAAAGATGCTTACCTAAAAGCTAAAGCTAGTTTATTCTCCAAATATCTTATCATTGAGTTGATGAATGTAGCTGGTATCGCAATACCAAACCATTTCATCAACATCACTGCAAATTGTTTGACATCCTTCCGCACGATAAATTTAACAATGGCGCCCTCTAGAGATGCTACGTAAATACTAAGAAAAGTTCGTGATATCAAACACACAGTATGCACTCCTAACAAGCCAGTTTCATAGCAAATAGGCCTTGGGATCATAACCTTGAGCAACTGTTGCAATTGCGCAAGAAATTCAACATTTAATCCTGGAAGTACCTCTTGGTTCTCCTTTTTTGATGCTAATAGCAGCTTTTCGACCTCAGCGATTTTGGCTTCTTCGTCATTAATTATAATTATTTGTTCTTCATTTTTTGGTGTTAGCTTAACTGTGTTGTTATTTTCCTTGCATTCACTATCGGCAACAGGTTTTTCTTTGTTGAAAGCACACTGGCTAGAATCAACTACGGCAACGGAAATATTCTTTTTTATCAGTGGGTATGCCATTTTAAGAGCATAAGCAAGAATGGCAGCACCCACCAAAGCTTGGCTGAAACCATGTGTAGTATAACCAAGTTTCTCATATTTGTGAATTGTTTGTTGGTAATATTTTGATAAAATTGCCATTTATGTCTATGTTGAAGTTTCTTGATTTTATTTAATTTTGCTGTCAAAACAATATCTGGTTTGTTTATATACCGTTTGCTGAGAACTAATTTAAACGGTGAAAAAGTCAAAATACGTAGCTTTTTAATTTGCAAATTTCCTTGCGTCCTTTATTTAAATATACACAAAACAAAGATAGAACTGTAAGGAAATAAAATACAAATTGATCGGTTAGTATTTTACTGTTATAAAATTTATGTTTCAATTTATTTTTATTCAGCACTCAAGTTGTTTACTATTACAATTATTATAACAATTTTTTAAATATTTTATTGAAATGCTAAAATCTTAGAGCTGAGAAATAAAGTGAAGCTATGTTCAAGACGGCTTTTCTTCCCAATATAGTTCTTAAAATGTGCTTCTGAGAAACAATCAAGGGTTGTAATTAGGTTTTAAAGGTACCACCCCAACAAAATATGCCATATTGAAGCTTCGATTGAACCAAACCAATATAAAATCGTTTTCTTGTGTGTTACTTAATAAAAGTAGCAGATTTCAAGTATTTTTTAAGAGACAAAGTATGAGATTTCCAACTCATTTTACTGTCTGTGATGATCGGCCTGGCAGTCGTGAAATAGCTATAACTCCAGCCTATAAAATCTTGGTGGTAGCTCACCCAATTGTTGTTGTTTCCTTCAAACCTTCAATATTAATATGATGGTGTGAAAGCTTGGCAGCCTAACTGCAAGTGTGTTATCACACAAGAAAACCCCGTATTTAATGTCTATAGTTTGTAACGAATTAATTATATTTTCAATGGCGCAGACAATAGCCTCGTCCACCGTATTTCCTTGCCGCGCTCGTAACACCAAGATCTATGTATATACAAAAAATAATCAATGCGGCCCTTCACCGTGTCTTCTACCCTTATGACTCGAGGCTACAGGAATCCTTAAGCCAGTCCGGGCAGTTATGACGAAAGGGTGTCGCAGCGCTTCCTAGCTCATCGGACTGGGAGGAATCTTACTAGTGAATCTGCGACCGACGACGTGCTCCATTTAACATGACTCTAGTGAGATGTCGGTTAAAATTGTATCTTGTATCAATTGTAAGCAAGATATCGTTACTCTTCATTATTACCCACCCTAATAGACCACGCCCGTCACGCGTATCCACTTCCATAGCTATTATTTTTAATGCTGCTTATAATAGCCCCTATTTCCTCATATTATTTTTATCTACCTTACCTAAAAAGCTTTTACCAATCTGCATCGTCCCTCATAAGCCTTAAGTCCTTCACTTCCACCTGAAAGTGTTTTTAAACAGAAAGCAGATTGCTCGATCCCCTCATTATGTAAGACAAAACGAAAATATTCCCATCGAAGTTCAGATTAAAGAAAAGAATCTAATTTCAATTTCATATAGAAAAGTAATTCCATTAAAATTTTATTTAGCTCAAAGAAAATAACCTAAATAAATAATAATAAAATATAAAAACTAATTAATTTGGCCAAATTGAAAAAAAAAATAAATCTGAATCTAAATGAAAATGAAAATGTTTATTTATATGAAAATTTTTCCTATAAGAAAATGAATTTGATTGACGTTAAAACAATGAAAAATTAAATACTGTCAATTTTCAATTTTAATCTGAAAAAAAAAACAATTTGGAAAATAATTATCTTAAATACGATAACAATACAAAAAAAATATTTAAAGCAAGTTCAATGATCTTTTCCTTTTTTTGATCAAAAGAGAACGACGCATGTTTTTTTCTTGGTTTGCAGTAACAAACGAAATTGAAGAGAACGCTCCAAGGAAAAATTTAAATAAATTCTTCATTCTTGTCTTAGTTCCGTTTTATTTTTTTGTATATATTATTTTCAAATTTTAATCCTATAAATCAAAAAATGCAATCTTCGATTCTTTTCACAATTAGTGATGTTTTGAATTTTTTTTTTTAAAGACTTACCACAAAATTCTTAACTGGCGAAATTCCTCTTCGATGTTGGGCCCAACACCGCGAGATGAGTCTGTTTAAAGGAAGTAGAACAAAATATTTAAAAAAAGTACAACACACTCAACGAAATGAACCACTCTTTTCTTCACTCTTTTTTATTTATTTCACTTATTATTATTTCACTCAATTTCGCCTTTTTTATCAATTTAACAATTAAAACTTAAAATTTGAGGAAAACTTATATTTAACTTTTATCTTTTTTTTATTATTTTTCAGTTTGTATTGAATAAATTGAAGGTAGATTTTTTTTCTTGAATGTGGAAATATATCTACATTTTAATTTTGAAAATGATTTAGGAATTAATTTTTTTTTGAACGGGTAAACAACAAAAAAAAACGAACAGACTTAAAAAAAATATCAATTAACAAAAAGGTAAAAGATTGGTGTTTCGTTGCAGCTGACAGGTCTCCGTGAAGATTTTCTTGAGTGAAACTATGAGATCCTGATGAGATTAGCTGACTTGGGTTTATGGAGCTGAGATACAAGGGGTAGATTTTTTTTGAGAGGCGTTTTCTTACACCCGTGTAATCTTGATTTATTGCAATTTTTTTTTCACGCAACCTCGCATCTAACCCAAATCCTATATTGTGGCCAAGCAGGGTGCACTGTTTATACGCCCCAATGCTGGGTGCTGGCACTGTATTTATGTAAGCAAGCAAAAAAACAAAATCTCATAAAAAAGTAGTTTCAGTAGTTTTCAATTTTCTCAAAGTACAATAAGACCAAATTGGCATTATTTCGCTTGAACAAAGTGAAATAAAGCCAAACACCTAAATTTGGCCTTATTTCACTTTCACAAAACGAAATAAGACCGTAACATCAGCATTAAAAAAGAGTTTTTGGTTTGATATAGAACAAGTATAAGAGCTTAACAAGATATTTTTGCAGTCACAACTATGCTGAAAGAGTTTTGGAGCATTGTTTCCAAGTTAAGATGTTGAAAAACATAACTTTTGTTTTTTCACTAATAACAAGTTTATGAATTCCAAGCCAATGTCTTATAGGTTCTAAATCATGTTTTATGTCAGCTACTAAATCCAAAACTGAAGAGCTAAAATATGCACAAGCTATATCATCAGCAAAACCTGAAACTTTCGCTTTCAAGATTCAACTAAATACAGAGTTTATTTTATATGAATGAGGAATAATGTTGGACCAAGAACAGAGCATCGAGGCACTCCAACATTAATATTAAGGCTTTTACTTAAGGTTTCACCAATTTTCACACATTGTTTTCTACCTTCAAGATAAGAAGCGAACCATTTCAAACCCCTAAAACCAACTTTTTCTAACTTTCCTAATAAGATACCATGATCTATGGTATCAAAGGCTTTTGTTATATCAATACTATATAGCAGCAGTATCTTTATTTAGAATTCATACTTTCGTAGATATGAGTACAGAAGTTAAGCAGTGCATCTTCAGTTGATTTTTCAGCTCGAAATCGATTACGATTCTCATTTTAGAAAAAACTCTTGATGCATTTTTTATCACTTTTTTTTATAAATAGGAATAACCTCCGCCATTTTTATAATATAATATGTGTTAAAACATCAATTAAATTTAGGCAAACTTTTTTGATAAAATTATTAGAAACTTTTATTTGCACATGAATCCTAATTATCCAATGCCATTATAGTTTTGTAAACCTCAAAAGATGAGATTGGGGCAAAGTAGAAACTATTTGAACAAAATTCTTCTTTGAAACAACCATCAGGGCAAGTGTTGGAACTATTGTTGATACCAGGTTCAGAAAGAGTATCAAAAGCTATTTTAGTAAAGTATTCAATAAATAATTTAGTAGTTAACAACAGTCGAATGAATGAATATAACCAGAAGCCACATTCTTATCAAACAATTCATTGATTTTTTTCAATTCCTTTCTTGAGTTAGCTTTCTTGAGTTACCTCGGGCATTATGGAATCATTTAAAGAAAGACAAAATTTGGTACCTACTGTTTCTTTTTAGCATCACTGAGACACACACTTTTATCTTGGCATTTACTTGACGTTGAACTGAACTGAACTGAGCAATTCATCTATATTATCAAAATTGATTCCGTCTGTCATCTGTGATAACGAAAAAGTCTAAGGTGTTAACTTTTCTTTTCGGTGTCATTGTTTTCAACCAACACGAGTACGGAGACGAGAACGGAGTAGACATTTTTTTAAAAAAGGAAAAGTGTTTCACAATGAACTGGCCTGAGGTATGTATGAGGGGGGTGCTGTGGGGCGTGATAGATAGATTTTAAAATTGTATTAAAAAAAAAAAAACATTAAAAAAAACCGCTTCAACGAAAACTTAAATGTTTTTGCATGATTTAAGAGTGCAGACAGCATTATTTTAAAGTTCAAAGAATATAATATTATAATAACTATAAATAATAATTTATATAATATTTTGTATATAAGGGTATGGTATACAATTTGTTTTAATTCCAATCCACTTGAAAAAAAAGAGCAAGTACCGAGGCACTAACATTTTGTTTTTTTCTATTATATGTAATATTTTTTTTATAAAATAGATCCCGTCTCTGGTATGCTTTTTCCTCTCTTAACCTAACCGACATTCACCTACCGATCTGATTTTAATTTTCAAAAAAAAAAAAAAAAAACGGCCGCAAAAAACTTATAACCTCTAAGCTATGTGCTAAATTAAAGATACCTAGGGGAGAGGGGGCACCTTTGAACACTTTTTGGTTTTGTCTCCAAAAACCCAGTGTGATGGAATTATTAGCCTGTAAGTTATTGGCACTTCGAAATGTATTTAAAGTTGAAATTAAACCCATTTTTGATTAAATTTAATAAAAACTGATATTTTTTTTATTAAAATAAAAAATAGGTCCTCATGCCCCACATGTGTGGCAGGTTTGAATTATACCTGGGGCTCTTTTGAACTGAAGTATTTATAATTATTTCAACAGTAAATAATGTGAGTATAAGAGCTTATCTATTAATAAAAAGGTCATTATTTAAAAAACAATTTCCCCAATAAATAACTAAATAATTGTCAACTCTATATAGCAAAAGAAAAGAAACCAGTTTCTCCTCTTGTGAATTCATGCCTGATTCACAATGCGACGAGACAACGAGACTTCGACGCACGTGACGAGATTTCTTCGCGGATATATTTACTCTTAATCACGAATTTAAAACAACAAAATAATACAATATAATAAACCATTTCTCGTCGTCACGTCGCGTCAAAAGTTCGAAAAAGTTAAAAAAAGACGCGGCGTTATGGCGAGAATTGTTTCATTATGTATTATTTCATTGTTTTAAATTCGTCATTAAGAGATGAAAATAGTGAAGAGATCTTGTCGCGTCGACGTCTCGCTTTCTTTTCTCGTCGCATTGTGAATCAAACATGAAACCACCAACCCTAAAGACAATAGCGCAAAATTTTAAACGATTTAGTATGATGTTAAAGCCTTTTTTAGTATGATAAAATGGCTTTAACATCGTAATAAATCGTTTAAAATTTTGCGCCAATGAATGCAAATAAATAGGTACATATTCTATTAAATCTACCTTTACTCTACGCACGACGATATACCCAAGATATGTGCACGATCAAGACCAATAGTCACGATCACCCACAATTTTTCAAGTAGGTATAATCGCTTTGTTTCGAGTACTCGAAAATAGTTTCACCTGTTCACGAATAATTTTGTGTGTGGTTTTGTGTCAAACGATACAAACGAGTTCGACCAATTTGTTTGAATTAACTTCTGAGTATTTTTACTCGTGAATAAAATGACTTGTAAGTATAGAGGCAAAACAATCCAGTATAAACGAACATAAGGAAAAAAATTAAAATATTCGAACAAACTCGAACATACTCATGTTAATCGCTGTACACAAGTAATTCTTCAAAGAAGTAAATATAGTGGATTCTCTTTTATTCGAAAAACTATAACGGGACATTTTCGCGACAGAAATTGAGACAATAGCTATTTAAAGACAAAATTCGCCAGTTGAATTCTGTTTTCCAATAAACTTGGGGTTAATATATTAGACACTTATAAAATTTATAAAACTGTTAATTAATTATTTATTTATTATATATAGCCAACTTGGAAATAAAATAACCAAGGCAAATATTCGAAGCAGTATCTTTTATAATTAACATATGTACCTATATGTATAAGTAAACAAACCCTTCGATTATGAATTTATTTCTGAATCGATTTGAATCGAAACTCCTGGATACCGATACTACAGTTATGAATCATTTAAATAATTAAAAAATGCCTCATCAATTTGTAACGAAGCGTTACACTTTTCTGAATTTGCTTTTATTTACCTTCAAATTTCTGTTTTTAATGCCGACAATATAATATATTATGTACATATGTACATACATACATACATATGTACATACGAATGATACACTTATGAGCAATCAACAATTAAAGTATGCAATAGAATGCAGCCCACTACCGACTCCTTACAGTATGCTACAAAAAGGAAAACTTGACGAAACCATAATGTTTTATTTTTGGGTTGCACTTTAGCCATGATTGAGTTCACACTTGCTGCTTGAAATGGTATTTTTATGGGGAAAATCATATGAAGTATGAAGATTCAATGATATGCCCATGTTGAATTCCACAAAGGATTCGGCACAAAAGTGGCTTGTGCAGCTTCCCTTCCTCAAGGAAAAAGCAGGTTATTCACCATTGAATTTTAAGAGACTTCGAGTTTTTCATTCGTTTTCAAATCCGGAAATTTTCGTTTCATTTACTTTTTCTATAAGTCTGCTCCGAAATTTTATTACTGCGAGTCGAAAGATTGACACAAAAACATTTGGTTTGACTGATTCAATATGAGTTGGCTAATAACGAGTCCATTTATTCGTATTGTTGTATCATTTATCTAAGGTGTGTTTTTTTCTGTTTTATTTTATCGTAAATTGCAGTGAAGTTGCAAACATCCTAGTTAGTGGCAAAATTAGTTACCGTTTAACATTGGGTGATATGCATAAAACGGAAGTAATTACAGAAAGTATAAGGTTAAAGTAAAAACTAATACTTGTAGTAGATGGTTAGATTTATAGTATTTACTTTATTTCGTATGCATAAAATTAAGTTCATACTTGCTGCCAAATACTTTCAGTAGATAGATACTAAATTCATCCAAGTTAATACTAAAATTCATCGGAAATTGATAGTAAATACTTTTTTTTGTACTATTTGGTGTTTATAAACACAATTTTTTTAAAAGATTTGCAATTGGTAATCAAAACTTGTACAAGATTGGATATTGATGGACGGATATCCTATCCGATTAATTTATTCTTTTCAATTAAATGGCGGTTTCAATATTTCAACATGAGTATAGACCAAGTTCCTATGTATGATGAGAAGCTGTGTTTGTTGAGACAATCATTTTTTGCTCTCACTTTTTCTTCATAATTCCGTTGAAATTTAATCAAATTGCGTTACTGCGTAAACCTGTCAAATGTTCATAAGCATTTGACAGGTTTACACAGTTTACAACGACTTTACGCCGCCGTTGCATGGATACCCCTATTAATTATGTTCGAGTAAAACACTTTAATTTACAACAAAGGGCAATTATTTCAAAAGTTTTGAAACTTAATCGCATATAGTAAATTAAATGCCATAAATGTAACAACTAATAACCTTTTGCCTTCTAAAGAATAATACTTTTATTTACATCAATTTAAAAAAAAAAACTTAAAACAAAAAACAATTAACAACGACAACAATTTTGTACTAAATAGTAGTCTTAAAAGGCTAATTGGAATCGATTGTCAATGAATTGTTCTCATAATTTTTTAAATATTAACAGCAACCCACTTTCAGTAAATACAGTGACCAAAAATAAAAATCAAGACTATTTTTCTTTAGTTTAAGGCTAAAAAGTATGTACTACTATGGAATTTCCAAGTTGCTCTTTTGCAACTTTAAAAAAATGAAGTAGTTCCTACGGAAAAAAGTACTTACTATAGTTATTATGAAAACAGAATAAAGTTTTTTACTTTAAAAATTCATCTGAAAAAAGTAAGTGCCAAAGTAAATACTTAATTCTCATCATTTACTGCATTTTTATGCATATCAAAAAAAGTAAATACTTTGAAATTCTGTAGTAAAAGCATTTACTATTCTTAATGCATATCACCCATTATGTAGGTATGTAAAATCTAATCAAAAATGTAAAAGTATAAGTAATACAGTTTCGCTCACTAATCTGTGAATCTTTGAAATATATAATTAGAAATTTCAATTTCATCTGAGATAAGCTGTGGCTATTTTATTGAGAAGCAAAAAAACATGTTAACGGTTTTTAAAAGATAAAACCAGTGTTGAATGCTTCAATTTTGATGGGCTGTTATGAAATATGTTTAAGTTAAAAATAAGCTTTGGCCAAAATTTCAGTTTCTTCATTTACTTTAAAAAAGAAATGGTAATCATATAATCTTTGGCATTTGTCTAACAACATTGGGTTAAATTATATGTATAACAAATAACAGTAATAAAAATAAATAATAATACCGACAGTAGACGCTCGATATAGTGAATCTCGGTGGAGTCGAACTATCTAGTATATTGAACACACAAAATTTTATATACAGACTGCTCTAAATAGTGAACAAAAAGTATCATTTTTTTCAATATTTAACAAAAATATTCCAGGTGTAATGCCGGTTTTTTTAAAGATATTTTACAGTTCACTTTTTATGTGCTTCGTACAATCAGATACGAAAGAAGGTATCCACTTGCCCCAGAATAATCCAAGTTGGTGTTGTATTTAAACTTTTGTGACATATTGTAATTGTGAACACATTTTTTTTTTCGACGAAGATTATCATTGTCAATTGAATCGTGTTTGAAGATGTTTTCCTGAAATCAGTTATTAAAGTTATGAAACGATTGCAAGAAAAAGCAGTGCAAATCAAAGTTAATAAAGAAACAAACGAAAGTAACAATTTTTTTATAAATTTAATACTTTTTATAGTGTCCGACGGAAGGTCGATTTTCAGCCGAAGCCGAATTATTAGGCTGAAAGAAAATCTTCGGCCGAAGCCGAAGCCGAAGCCTAAGGTTGAAAAAAGTCAAGAATTCTCTTTTCCAATTGGATACAAATATTATTTTTATTAAAATTTATTGCTTAAAAAACATAAGACAAATAAAATAAAAATAACTAATAACTAATTAGTAATTATAAAGAAAAAAGAAATATATAATTCATTTTTAGTAATAATTGTTATGATGGCACACATGTGTTTTGAAATTTTTGAATACCTTCCGAAGAAAAGATTGCAATCTTTTCTTCGTTATTCAAAAATTTCAAAAATTGAAATTTTTTCCGGCGCCTAGTACGATGCTCGATATAATAAACAGATTCTTCGGCTTCGGCCAAAACTTCGGCCTAAAATGCCGAAGCCGAAGGTTTGGCCGAATGTTGTTTTTTTGGCCGAATTCGGCCGAAGCCGAAGCTTCGGTCGGACACTAACTTTTTATTAAAAAATAAACTAATTTTTCTTGGAACTATGAAGTGGTTCGATTTTTATGAATAATAAAGTCTATTGTATGAAATTGTTGTCTTTTTTAAACAGTTAAAATTGTTTATGTTTTGATAATATAGAAAAATTTATTTATCAAATTCACATTTAGCTTCTCTCTCGAAATAGTGCACAATCTCAATATAGCCTGGTTTTAATTACTTCACTATATCGAGCGTCCATTGTAATAACACCTACAATAATAACTATAAGAATAATAATAATTAATGGCAGTGCGGTTTGATTTTTTTAAAACAGGTTTTATTTTCAGCAGTCATACACCGATTAGACACTTCTATCTAGTATATATAAATAAAGATAATAAATCTGTGAATACAAAATTAATTTATAAAAAGGTAAGTTAAGTAGCTGTGTTTGATTTTGGTGTAAAACAGCAAACAAAATTAAAGGTTTCTCAAATAAAAGTTAAATCAAACTCAAATACATACATTTTGTTTTTGTTTTTGTTTTTGTTTGTTTTTTTTTTTTTTTTTTTGAATAAAAAACATCATTGTCCAAAATCCAAACGATGTTATGATACATTTTATTTTTGGATTAATTAAGGTACAAAAATATTTTAATTATTAAATACATTCTTTGAGCTTTCATAAAAAATTACTTTTTTACAAAAATCTGGTCGATTTAATACTTTGAACTTGAGCTTTAAAAATCGATTTACCAACAATATGAAAAATGGACATTGGACAACATAGAATTTAGACCAGAATTTATTAATGTTAAAAATCTGATCATTTTCTCAAAAAATTAATTTGAAGATTTGAAGAAAGCTGAGAACTTCTTCAAGACGCTTTAGAAAGCAACTGAAAAATGTTTGAGTGAATCAGGTATTGAATTAAGATGCCCGAGAATTGTAAAGAAACAAACTCATTTATCCAATACTACTTCACTTTACCCCAAATTTATTTTAGAACATCAATATTCGTTCCTTAAATGGATTTTCTGATAATGTCCCATAAAGAGCGGTTTCAGAAAAAAAATTATATCCTAAAAATATGCAAAGCATATGGGCTCATCCAATTTTAATTTAATTGCCCAAATGATAAATGATAAATATTGATCCTTTCTGTATAATTTTTCTACCGATTCCGTTTTGTGCTTCAACCACAATAAGATGAATGTTGACCAAAGTCAATATACCAATATTATATGCGATGTGTTGAAAAGTTCCGAAGAATTGTATCCTTCAGTCTTCGCAGCACTATCTATTTGACTTAATATTAATAAGTAAACCTAAACCGTATATTTTATCAGATTTCCCATTTCTTGAAAGATCTTAAAAGAATTTTTATAATTTCCGTTTGTTTGTTACGTTTACAAAATGTTTTTAATTTTGCTTATACTTGTTGTATTGGTGTTATAGGCCCCAGTCCTCCTATTCGAAATTTATTATTATTATTGTTATTCTAATAAACTATAATACTTGCCTAATAAAATAATTACCAATTTGAAAATACCAATTAAAAGCTGATGATTTATACTATGAATGAAATATAGCAAATAAAATATCATTTTCATCTAAAAAATATACCATAGATGTATATAATTCAAATTTTTTAAGTATTTGACCAAAGTTCAAGTACCTACTTATCTACATATTTCGCATACATACTAAAGTTTCTACCGTTTATCATTGTAATAGAAAATATTTTATATAGTATTAATTTTAATTTCTTATCTTGATTTGTTGTATTGTTTAAAAGCAGATTATCTATGCGCTAACCCTGAATGGTAGGTATAAATCATTTTATTTTTGATTAAACAAAATATGGTTTGCTTATGGAATGAAAATGATTTTGCAGTTAAATTAAGTTAACAACGATAAACATTTTATTGTTTTTACCTAAATGAAATTCACCAACTTGCTCTTAGGTATAGTTCAAGTGGCTAGGAATTTGAAGTTCTAATATATATAGTTATGTTTATGTATATAATAATATACCTACGTACATTTTATTCAACAAATTGCTGAAACCATCCCTTAATTTATTTATTAGCTATCAGAGAGTTGAAAAAGTATAATGTAAATAATGGAAAAACCTTAATTTAACCTTAAACTAAGGATTTATTTATATTAGAAATCTGCATTGACTAGAAAAAATTATCTAACTTAAAGCTAATAGCGCATTATTTTAAAGAGCCTGATGTTAATGTATTAGCATGATACTACTTACAATTTACTTATCTTAAAAAAGTATTCTTAGTTCTTAAATTGTTATAACTAGTACCATACTCAACGTATTTTCTTAATAAACTTGAGCTGGAAACATATTAAAAAGTGAAATTTAGTGCAAAGAAGTAAAAAAAACATACCATTTTCACATTTTTAATTGTAGAAGTGACATTTGGAGTTAGTACGGCAATAAAAATTCAAAATACCTACACATAGGCATTTGGTGATCTTAACTTTAATAAAATATTTAAAAGACAGACAGTAAAATCCTGTTTTTAACCCAGCATCATACTAAAAGTGCTTCCGAAATTTTTTTGATAGTAATTGAATTGCTAATTATTCAAAGCATAAACATTATAATGGGTGATTTTTTAAGAGGTTTAGAACTTTTTTTAAAAAAAAAACACAAAAAATTCGAAAAAATGAATGAAATATTTATTTGAATCGATAGTTTGAACCTTGCAATTTAATGTTTAAAGATAATTTCATGCAAATGTTGACCGCGGCTGCGTCTCAGGTAGCCCATCCGCTGAGTCCAATTTTGGCATACTCTTTCACACATATCGGTCGGTATCTCACGAATGAATGCATGGATGTTGGCTTCCAGTGCGTCAATCGAAGCGGGCTTGTCCCTATAGACATTAGCCTTGACATACCCCCACAAAAAATAATCTAATGGTGTCAAATCGCACGATCTAGGCGGCCAATTGACCGGCCCGAAACGTAAAATTAACTGTTCACCAAACTCGCCTCGCAATTGCGCCATTGTTTCGCGTGCTGTGTGGCATGTGGCACCGTCTTGTTGAAACCACATATCATGCAAGTCAAGAACTTCCATTTCGGGCAAAAAAAAGTTTGTTATCATCGCTCGGTAGCGTTCACCATTGACAGTAACGCTGCGATTCGCATCATCTTTGAAGAAATATGGCCCAATAATGCCGCCGGCCCATAAACCGCACCAAACAGTGGCTTTTTCGGGATGCATTGGTAGCTGTTGCAATGCTTCTGGCTGATCTTCACTCCAAATGCGGCAATTTTGCTTATTTACGTACCCATTCAACCAAAAATGAGCCTCATCGCTGAACACAATTTTTCGATAAAAAAGCGGATCCTCGGCCAGCTTTCCAAGAGCCCATTCACCAAAAATTCGGCGTTGTGGTAGGTCGGCTGGCTTTAGTTCTTGCACCAGCTGTATCTTAAAAGGCTTTACGCCCAAATCCTTCCGCAAAATTTTCCACGTAGTGCTGTAACAAAGGCCTAACTGCTGGGAACGGCGCCGAATCGACATTTCGCGGTCTTCTGTCACACTAGCTGATACGGCCGCAATATTTTCTTCACTACGCCTAGTACGTAAACGTGTTGGTGGTTTAATGTCCAACAAAGTAAATTTGGTGCGAAATTTGGTCACAATCTTCCGAATAGACTGCTCAGAAGGTCGAGAATGCCGACCATAAAATGGAAGCAGCGCGCGATGAACATTTCGAACCGAGCACGAATTTTGATAGTAAAATTCAATAATTTGCAAGCGTTGTTCATTTGTAAGACGATCCATGGTTAAATTGCAAACCAAACTGAAGCTGTTTGACAGTGACACAAGGTACTAAACACACGTCAGCTGTCAAAACCAGTGTTGCCAAAACCAAACCAGCTAAAAAATCACCCGTTATTTAAGATTATTAAATATGCAAAATAAAATAACAAACCAATCAATGCATAAATAAATTAATAATTAAATCAATGAATAAATAATTAAGTAAGAAAACAATTAACAAATAAATAAATAAAATAAATGAATGAATAAATAAAAAAAAATAATAATTTAAGTACAAAAAATATATAATAAATTAACATTGGTATTTCAGCATTTATGGGTAATTTTTAAAATATAATTTCGAAAAAAAACACCTTCCCGTTTTTAAAATATCGAATTTTCACAAAATATCTTTTCTTTAATATTTTTTTTTGTTTCTGCAATGCAATATTATTTAACCTCATTAGAAAAAATTTATTTTAAATCGCTTTATGGATGACAAGAAACTCATATAGTTAGGTACATTTTCATGTGTCGGTACTCTTACAATTAAAATTGAAACTTAATTTTTTTTTTAATTTGGGTTTTGGTCCTGCATTTTAACCTAAATGGAATTGCAATCCGTTTTCGATTTCAATTATGTTTTCTACTAAAATAATAAAACATAGATACTAAATAGAACAAAACTACTGTTAAACCAATGAAAAACGTTCAAAAATTAAGTAAACTAAAACTTAGAAAATTAATTTTCTAAATGTAAATTGGAATTTCGAACAAATTGTACCTATGTAGAACACCCAAATTCACTTGGGCGTCTATTTGTATACTTTTAAAAACGATATCTATATACGAATTACCAATATAAGTTGAAACGTTTTCGAGAAAAGGAAAAAAAATCTGTTGGGTAGCCCACAGCTGTTTGAAAACATCTCATTTTTGCATTTGAAACTGAGTTTGAGTTCTGATCTGATCAAACGATTCTTAAAGTTGAGCCAGGTCTCAGAGACCGATGTCAAACTCACACTCACATTCATCTGTGAAATCATGATCGATCTCTTAAACCTTAATTTGTAGATATTTGGGTGTACATATTAGCGAAAATATAACGGAACCTCAGATTACACATGGAATAGATTTTAAGTTTGACGTTTCAAGAAAACAATACGTATTTACTAGCATAAGATACCTTACCTACCTATAGGTACCTAAAAAAATATCCAAAAACATAAACAAAGTACAATTTAATTTCTATACGCATTGCTTAGTAACTTCCACCTTTTTGTGAACCAACTGTTGTACCTACTGAAAAGATACAATATTATTTATGAAATGAGCTTTGACAACTTGACGTTTTAAAGTAGATTTAATTTTTTGTATCCATGTATCTAGGTACATCGGTCTCTGTATATACTTTTACTTCACTTTTATTCAATCTTCCTACTGCCCGCTTCTAAGTAAAGCGGCTTATGGGCAGGCGACATACAAAAAAAAACCGACGTTTTGCGGTGAACGATTTCAATTACACAGACGAATATTTTTTACCTTGAGTATTTTGCTACTGAAAATATAAAACTCGCAACAAAATCGTTTGAAGCCATGGTGCGTCATCAACAACCAAACAATATTGGTCCCTTGATATTTTGTAACAGACTGGCTTGGTTGTTGCACTTCTTTCCACTAGACGATTAATTTAATTATGTATGTTTAAAAACTTCACTTGACAACCAAGTGTACTAACCTCGCAATCCTTGTAATTCATTTTTTATGTTTGCATGACATTGATGTTTTTTTTTTTTATATATATAATGGCATTTGACTGTGTCTATTGACTTGTGGCCTTTTAATGGGAATGGAGATTGCACTATACACTATGCCTGCCTACTCATTAAAAGGAATAGATTTATCACACAATTTTGTGGCCCGCCTGACAAAGTTCAATCGCTTTATAAAAAATGTGTTATAGGAGAGAGGCGTTTTTTTAGTTTTTTTTTTATATTTTTTTCCAAGTACCTACAAAAGTTCTTTTTGTTATCCTTATCACTTTGAAACAAATATATATTTTTCCATGATTGCTTTTAAAAACTAGGTATATATTGAAGAAAATTATAAACAAAAAAGAAACTTCAGAAACAATTGCACTCTTCTTATTTCTTTGAATGTCAACAAAATATATAAACCAAAACAAACTGAAGTAAAAAATTATATTGTGAACAACAATAGAGATATTTTATTAAAAGAACTTCTACATTAAATCGTCACAACGACAACCGATGCACTGAATGTGGAAAAATTGGTCACTGTTGTGGAAATTAAAGTTGAATTTGATGTAAAAAAAAGTTTCGCGTAGTCTTTCTTACTAGTGTGTACATAATTTTGTATAGAGCAGAGGAGAATGATTCGAAAAATGGGAACATAATCAAAGAAAACAAAGCAATATAGCTTTTAGAAGAGTAGATTAACTTAAAAAGCTCCACTTTGGAGTGAGACGGAAAAACTAAAGTTGTTCGGAACTTAATAAAAGCTTAAATAGATTAATAAATAATACGTTTTACTGGGTCGCGCGAACTTGCTCTTATTTGTTTTTGTTAAAAATTAATTTTCAAACTCGAAATTTTGAAAAAAAAAAAAAAAATTTAAAATTTCAAACTAATATTTTTCAAAATTGTATGTAAATAAGTCTAATTTTTGTTCAATGGTCTTATTAATTTTCAATAAAAAACAGAAAACCGGATGCTAAAATGTATCTTAGTTTTTGGTATAGCATGGCCTTGTAAGTTTAACCGTTGTTTTTAAATAATTTTTTCCGTTTTAAGTAAAGTCTGTCTGTCTGTATGTCCTTCCAGCTGTAACCTAAACGGGTGGATCGATTTTCTTTAAACTTAGTATACCTGGGGTTTCACTTTTTTTCATTTGTTTTAAGACCAAAAATAACGGTACCTGCCGTAAAATTTTTTTTAGCTAAAAATGAAAATCTTATTTTTCTCAAAAACGTGCCCACAACTTTAAAAAAATCCAGTAATTATTTTTACAAAAAGGCTACCATTTAAAAAAATTCCGAAAAATGGTTATAAATGATACCTCCCACATAGAACCATTTTTTTGATTTTCGATTTTCTAAAAATGGTTCAACTGAATGTGATCAATTTTTTTATAGAGAACTTTTCAAAAAGTTTAAAAAGTATTACATATAAATTTTTTTGGATTTAAAAAAAAATTTTTTTTTTTGAGAACTTAATAATTTGAAAACGACTTAGTAGATTTTTATTGAACTTGGCATCCAGCAGTTTTTTGACATTATCTAGCTTTTAATAAATTATTCTTATAGCGAAAAATAACGGTACCTCCCATTTAAATGTTATAAGACCGGTATGAAAAATGTCATTTTTCACAAAAACGACTCCTACGATTTTGATTACAATTTTTATATGAGCTTATATCAGTACTATCTACTATATTATTGGAAAAAATTATTAAAAATTGTATCTCTCATAGAACCTTCTTTTTGGTTTTCGACTATCTCATTATCTGTTGAACCGATTTTAATAAAAATTTTACACAAGAGCTTCTAATAAATTTGAATAGTATTGCATATCAAGATTTAAAAAAAAAAATATATTGGATTAAAAAATCCAAATTATTTTTTGAAAATTCGATTTTTCGAATTATGCATTTTTTTTTCTCTTAACTTGAGATTTGTGTAAGAAATCGCATGGTGTACATTGCGTTTGTGTAAAAATAGTTTCAGAAGTTGTTTAATTCATTTATTTCTTATTGTAATGATTTTTCAACAAGTTTTCAATCTAAAGTGTAAGTATGTTCCATGTATACTTACCTTCTTTAAAACCACAGTATATGATCGCACATAAGAGCAAGTTCATGCGTACCAGTCATGCATTTTATTTTATTCAAACTGTTTTAAGTTTTAATAGTAATTTTTGCTTATGTTTTCCATCTTCTGAGGGCCATTACTATAGAAATGCATAATATACAAAATACAGATTCCGTTATTCATTCCTTCCCGGAACGTTCTCAATTGTTTATTTACGGTTTAAGTAGTTTTTTTTACATTATAAGTAGGTATTCTTTTGCCCTGGGGCCCTACCCTGTATTTTTTTATTCTTAAAGTCAAATTTCCCGAAAACGATTATTTCTAAAGCGCAATATGAAAACTACTACTTTCGCATTTACAATTTATCCCTCTCGATTTTATTTGTCTTTTTGATGTGTAAACATCTATGCTCTCGGTATGGGGGAAATCAAAATATAGGTAAATGCAACGGAATTGGTCGTAAACATGGGTAAAAATATGGGTAAGAATATCGGTAAGAATATTGGTAGGAAAATGGTTGTTGTCTCTGAAAAGTTCTGGATTGTCGAATGCAAGAACCCGGTATTATATTTAAAATATTTCAGTTGAAATCTGAATTTATTTTTTTGTGCGTTTTTTATAAACATCATATACCTCGTCGCCTGGATAAAATATTGTCGTAAGTTACAATTTGCTACTTTTGGGAAAACGCGTTTAAAGTTAAAAATTTTTTTTCTCAAAATTTATACGGTGAATTTTTTTGAAAATTTAGTGGCTTATACAGAAAACATCTGACAACTCAAAAACGTTAAAATAAATACAATATTCTTATAATGAAAGAAATAAGGGTTAATTATTGCCAAAATGCCGTTGTCGTATGTGACGGTTTGACCAAAACTCCGTGTTACCCAAACACATACGACAAAATAATCACACATACGACAATAAATGAAAAAAAATTAAATGTCGTTGGTATATTACATACGACAATATATATGTATTTATTTGAAAACAAACTTAGGTTTTTTTTTTTAATTATTTATTTTATTTTATCTATAAAAAATATTTTTTTTTTATTCTCAACACATGAAAAAAAAGTAAAAATAAAAAAGTTTTAACTAAAAAAAAAATAAATAATTACCTGATCCATATTAAATTATTAAAAAAAAAAACACTTTTGGTATCTAAACATAAAAATATTCGTAAGTTTTAAAAAAAATCATATTAATTATTTCACATTGATTTTTAAAATGGCACGATAAAATGTTATAATATCTCATTTTTTCAGATAAGGAACCATACTTTGTTTTTTATGTTGATGGCCTTTGTTGGAGCTAAACTAAGCTCTTTTTGTCATAAATTAGCATCGGTTGGCTTTTGAAACATTATTAAAGTGGTAAATTTTTCGTATTTTCTGTTTTAAGAGCAAAAGTGTCAGGGTGACAGGCTTGGGTGGTATTACACGTGGGGATATCTCCACAAATGTGGAGGCACTTCTATATATTTATGTGAAGATAAATGTGAAGACACCTTTGAAACATTATTAAAGTGGTAAATTTTTGGTATTTTCTGTTTTAAGAGCAAAAGTGTCAGGGTGACAGGCTTGGGTGGTATTACACGTGGGGATATCTCCACAAATGTGGAGGCACTTCTATATATTTATGTGAAGATAAATGTGAAGACACCTTGCCATAACGTGGAGATGCATGTGGAAATACCTCCACACATGTGGAGATACCTTGACATAACATGTGGACACAAATGTGAAAATAAATGTGGAGATATTTTGATATTTTGTATATACATGTGGAGATACTTCCATATTATATATGTGGAGATGCCTTGACATATTTATGTGGAGATGACTAAACATGTATGTGGAGTTAAATGTGGAGATACCTTGACATAATGCGGTGATAAGTGTGGAGATACCATGTAATATGTGGAGTTATATTTGGAGATTCCTCCACTCACATAATGTGGAGATACATGCGGAGATCTCTCATCGAGCTAAGGCGGAGTTGGAACCACAGGTGGAACTTGTGATTTTTTAGTATTGGTTGTCTCCCCATATTTAAATTTTAAATATTTTTACTGTGGCCTTACTTTATTTTGATGCATTTATGGCAAAAGAAGAGTTCTCCTCCAAATAATATTCTTTGTTCTGACATCTTGGTGGATTTGCAAACCCTAACAACAACATGGCACCCAATTTTAAATTTTTCACTCGCTCATAAGAACAAAATCTTAAAATTTTATCAAAATCGTTAGAGCCGTTTGCGCCTTTTGTGACGCCCCGCCCCCTGGCTAAGGTCTTTTCTTAAGATCAACTTGGATATCAAAATATTATCTTAATACAGAATTTCATCAAAATTATAAAAAACTTAAGCTTAGCTCCTCTTCTGAAATAAAATTGCATCCAAACCGTTAGACTTAAAAGAGAATTCAGCGTTCTTTGGCACCTCCTTAGTTAAGGGTCTGGTTGATACTTATTTTTATTAGTTTCGAAAGTTAAAATATTATCTAAATACAAAATTTCATCAAAATTGTTGAAACTGTTGCTTAAGCGCCCCCTTAATTAAGGGCCTGGATGATACAATACAAGTGGGCGTGGCAGTGGGCGGTTTTTCCCAGAAATATTTTTTTAAATTTTGTTCTTGTTCATCAATGCACTTTCTGACAATTTCATCTAAATCGCTGAAGCCATTTACGAGATTCCAATATATTACAAAAATGGGAGTGGCAGTGGCGGATTTAAATAACGCCAGATTTAAACATTTTTCCTCATTAAGCTGAACAAACTGCAAATTTCATTCAATCGTTAAAGCCGTTTCCGAAAAACCTAAGAAGTAATATACATATAAGTGGGCGTGAGTGTAGGTGGATTCTACTTTCCAATTTTTATTTTTTTTCGTATGCACTGAAAAAGTGGGCGTATTTTACAGAATCAAATTTTCAAATTTTTCATAATTTTTCACAAATTGTTCATAAGAATAAACTACAAAAACTTCTTCCAAATCGTTGGAGCCGTTTCGGATAAACCAAAAACAAAAAAAAATGGGTGGAGCTGTGGGCGGATATTCTTATTTTTTCCATTTTTTCTCACTCATAAGAATGAACTCTAAAACTTTCATTCTAATCATAGAAAATTTCACCAAAATATCTTCAGCCGTTTCCGTGATAAGCAGTTATAAAAGTAGGCGTGGAAGTGAGCGGAGTTAAGTAAAACAATTTTTCTTTTTTCATAAGAATAAATTCTAAGAAATTCATTTAAATCGTTTTAATTGTTTCTGAGAAACTAAGACATAATGAAAGTGGGCGGGCGGGCGGATTTTACTAAATCCAATTTTCAATTTTTTCTTGGTCATAAAAATAAACTGAAAATTTTATACAAATCGTTAAAACCGTTTTCGAGAAACCAAAAACTAATAAAAGTGGACGAGGCAGTAGGCGGCTTTAACTTCTTTCTGTTTAAATTGAATTCCTACCTATAAAAGAGAACGTTCTGAAAATTTCATCCAAATTATCGGTGCCGTTTCCGATAAACTAAAAACGAAAAAAGCGGGCGGAGCAGTAGGCGGATTTCACTAAATTTTTCTTTACATTTTTTTCTTATTGAGGAGAAAAAACTCTTAAAAATTCATTAAAATAGCTAGTTCCGTTTCCGAGAAATCAAGCGATACCTAATAAAAGTGGGCGTGGCAGTGGGTGGATTTTAGTAAAAGAATTTTTCAATTTTTTGTTATAAGAATAAACTCTTATAACATCATTCAAATCGTTTGAATTGTTTTCGAGAAACTAAGAAGTAATAAAAGTGGGCGTGGTCAGTGGATTTTACTAAATTTATTTTTTTATGTTTTTCTCGTTCATAAGAATAAATTCTGAAAATTTCATCCAAATCGTAGGATCCGTTTTCGAAATACAAAAAACTAACAAAATTGGGCGTGGCAGTAGGCGGATTTTATTAATTCTATTTTTTTAATTTTGTTCGTACCCATAAAAGTAAACTCTGAAAATGTCATTCAAATCGTATGAGCGGTTTCCGAGAAATAAAGGAGTGTGTGAAGTTAGCCCCCCTTATTGGAATTTGATATTTTTGGAACTTGTTCCAGGTTGTTCCCGGTTTGTTCCGCATTGTTCCAAAGTTTTTTTAAAAATATTCAAAAATGGGGGTTTTAGACCCAAAAAACCGTTTTTGACCTAGCCCCCCCTTTTTTTGAAAATCAAATTTTTGAAAGTTGTCCCAGGTTGCTCTAGTTGTTCTGAACATTGTTCCAAGTTTTTGGACCCCTATGTTCAAAATTTCGAAAGGTATGAGCAAAATTCGAAAAAATTCTAGCCCCCCTTTTTTCGAAATTCTTGGTTTTGAAATTTTTTTCGGGTTTAAAAAAGTGTTCTAACCATTGTTCTAAAAAATTTAGGTTGTAGTGCTTGTATTTTTAAAGATAAAGCCTCCAAAACTTTTTTTCAAAAATCCCAAAAACGGGCCTCCAAAATTGTATTTCTTTTAAATCATTTGTTTTAGAAAACTTGATGGTAAATGCATCTGTTGAAAAAATACTCTGAGTCTAGCTTTATATTATCAGTTTAAAAACTAACTTAAAAAAAAATCTGCAAGTTTTTTAATTTTTAAAAAACTCCATTAGCCCCCCTTTTTGAAAAATCAAAAATCCAAAAGTTGTTTCAGGTCAAACACTAATTTGTCTTAAGTGTACCAAAATTTCATATAAAAATATAAATATTTAAAGGTTTAACATAACAAAAACGAATAAAGCACATTTTTTGCTCCCCAGTGCTCCCCTTTCAAAATTTTAAAAATTAAATACTTGTTTCAGATTTCTTTAGCATTTATCTTTTATCTAATCGAAAAATTTCAAAAATTCCGGAAAAAATGTATTTAAAATAGGTATCTAACCAAACATCATTGTTCCAAGATTTCATCAAAAAATATCCGCAATAAAAAATTTAACAAACGAAAAACGCTATTTACGATATTAAACGAAACATTTCGCACCCCCTTTTCAAACTCAGATAGTAAAGAAATTGCCTAACTTTGTATTAGCTTTTCTCTACAATGCCTCAAGTTTAAATATTTGACAAAAAATAATTATGAAAAAAACTTAAATAAAATCTTTACCCCCCCCCCCCCCACTAATACAAAATTTGGAATCGAATCGGAAACTTGCTCTTGCTGCGAAGTAAACCATATATCTTAATTAAAAAAAACATTGACAAACAAAAATAAAAGATTTTCAAACAAAACATATTAGTTACGATATAAAACATTTTTATTTTTCCTCGTTATCGAAGTGTTCTTCTGACAACAAACTCAATGCAACATTAATTTATAAAAATAATAAAAGAAATTCCTAAAAAAGGCACACAGATTTTTACGATATTAAATAAAACTTCAATTTTGGCCTCCTTTTAAGAAATCGAAAATTCAAAAACTTGTTCTAGGTTGTTCTACGGCTCTTCTAAATTGTTCCAAGCTTTCGTTTCTTAAAATTGATTTTTAGTATGAAAAATTTCATTATTCATTCCCCCGCCCCCCTTTTTCCAAAACTCCAAAATCTAAAACTTGTTCCAAGTGCCGAATCTAAAACTCACGAAACTCATCGGAAGCACGCGTATCAGGACAACTGCTTATCACCCAGCTTCCAACGGAATGATAGAACGCTGGCACAGATCATTTAAATCATCAATTAAGTGCCATGAAGCAACCGATTGGGTAAGTGTCCTTCCTACAGTCTCTTTAGGAGCTTCAAAGAAGATATTAAGTCGACTGCCGCTGAACTCGTATACGGAACAACTCTGATCTTGCCAGGCGAATTCTTTATGAACGAGGAAGTTTCACTGGAGCCCGAGATCTTCGTAGAAAAATTCCGAGAACATGCGACAAGTAAAATCAACTCCATCAGCTCATCACTGTCACACGAAACCATTTGCACACAAAACGCTATACAGTTGCTCTCATGTTTTCGTGAGAGTTGATGCAGTTCAGAAACCATGTGAACAACCATATGAAGGACCATACTTAGTCCTCCAAAGTATTTCGGACTACGTCTTCAAAGTCGAAATCAATCGTCAATCAATGGAAATCATCGCAACTAGAATTCAGAACATCACCGACACTTCCATCTTCATCAGGAACAAATGCAGCATCGTCAAGTTCAACACGACCACAGCCCACATCAGCAAATCTCAAGGGTGAGTTGAAAACATATCCTGCAAAGAGAAAACTGAAACAAATAAGATTTGCAAATTAAAACCAAAATACCCTTCAAGCAAATTCACTGACCCAACTTTCTCGGTCTTTCTTGGATCCTTTTAAAACGTACACACATTAGCACATTTTCTGTATATGCATGCACAAAAAAAGAAAGAGAATCGAGAGTACTTTTTTTACTGAGAAAGAGAGAGCGTAGACGATAAACTAATGGTGAGTATTTTTTATGGACGGAAAACAGAGAAAGAAAACTACAAAAACAATAATCTTTTTTCAATGTGCCAAGCGCAACAGTTCAATAAAAATTTGCTTCAGAAAAAAAACAGTTTTAAATCAAAAGTGAATTATTTAATTCAAGTGATCACAAAATTGTTCCATTATTCAAAGGACAGGATCCACCAACAAAAAAACAACGCCCCAAATGCAGCTGCAACACCATAAATGATCACCATGACCATATTATGTGTATGTTTTTTTTTGTTTTGTGCATACAATATTTTGTTTTCTTTATCGAGGGTGGATAAAAGCCCTCTTTTGAATTAACCTTAGGACTAAATTTGTTAATCAAACACGAAAAAAAACAAGTACAAATAAAACTGTTTTTATATTGGTTGCAAAACTGCGTTTGTCGGCTCAAATTAGTATGGAAATTAGAATCACCACGGACCCATTTTGTGCATGTATTGTGAGAGAGAGCTTTCCATTTCACCATACTCAGCGAGAACCGAAACCAAATCGGATCCAGAACGGATCCAAAAATATGAACGAATCGAAACAGGTGTTGAAATGCGAAAATCGAGTACAAAAAACAATTTGTCACAATTTACAACCAAAATAAAAAATAGCTTTATTTTTATTTTAACATAAGTGACGAGCGCACACACCTTATTGTTTTCACAAAATTGTTTTATAATTATTCTTAACAAAAAATTGGACGAATTGACACGAAACTTACGCACGACAATCAAAACGCACAAACTTTCAATAGAACGATTAAAAACACGTACCTGAATGCATTTCGGACTGTTTACAGTCCATCATCAGCATCACGACTAATTCAATTAGTGAAGTCATTGTTTTTGTTCTTTTTGGATTCCTTTTGTGACATTAAATTAGAGAGAAGAGAGAAGATGTTATATTGCCGCTATCAGCATTGATGGCATTTGAGTCACTTTGTATAAAAAACTTTCATAAGCAGTGTTGCCGAAAGTACTCCCATAGGAGTATTGTACTCCTTTCAACACCTCCGTACTCCTGTACTCCTCCTTTTACATTCGTACTCCTATTTTTTTTAAAGACCTAAAATATCTTACACTTGCAGCAAAGTGTAATGTTAACCTTAATAAATTTAATTCACTTCAAATTTAAATCAAATATGGCAGCACTTTAATCTTCCAAACTGTCGTCAAAAAGGGAATTTCCCTCTTTCTTGTTTGTTTTTGTTTTTCGTTGGCGTGGACGTCTACGTTCAATTTACATCTGTCAGTTCGGTATTTATTTTATGGTTACCTCATTACCTGAAATTTTGGTTTGGTGGTTGTTCTTTTTTTTTTTTTGAGCTCCGTAAATTTGTATGTATAGTTCAATAAAATGAAAAGGTTTGTTAATTAATTTTTGAAATATTGTAATTCCTGTTAGAAAAATTCAAAGTAAACTTTTATTGTATAGATATTTAGTGAAATTGGATTCCTTGGAGCAGGTAAAGGCAAAAAAAGGCAAATATAACTATGCATTACGCTATCTGCTACAAGACAGATTTTGTGTGATAGAAAAGATATTTACTTATTTTTGTTCTTAGAATTAATAATTTATTTATTTATGTTTTTTTTTGTAACGGATTTTTTTTCTTGATGATTTTTTTTTTTTGAAGACTAAAAAATGTCTGTACTACTATTTTTTTCAAAATACTCCTCTTTTTTGGCTTCAGTACTACCTTGAAATATTTCTTCCCGGCAACACTGTTCATAAGCATCTAATTTTCTCTCATCTCTAACTTCTTTTTTCAGTTTTAAACAGTTTGCATTTATTGTATGTTTTAATGTTAAAGCATGTTCTGCTATGTGAAAACAATAAGGTGTGTGTGCTCGTCACTTATGTTAAAAGTGTTAGGATTTTCACGTGTTCAATTAATTAATCAAGCTTTATTTTTATAACAATTTTGTGATCACTTGAATTAAATAATTCACTTTTGATTTTAAACCTTTTTTTATGAAGCGAATTTTTATTGAACTGTTGCGCTTGGCACATAAAAAAAAAATTACTGTTTTGGTAGTTTTCTTTCTCTGTTTTCCGTCCATAAAAAATACTCACCTTTAGTTTATCGTCTACGCTCTTCCTTTCTCGGTAAAAAAAAGTACTCTCGATTCTCTTTCTTTTTTTGTGCATGCATATACAGAAAATGTGCTAATGTGTGTGTGTAATGGCACTACGTTTTAAAAGGATCCAAGAAAGACCGACAAAGTTGGGTCAGTGAATTTGCTTGATGGGTAAACATTCATCGCTGTCACTTGGGGAGGAGTGCTTTGGTGACAACCAGCTGTTCGGCTGTTCGGATAGAGAGAAGTTTTAGTTCCTTACTGGGATACAGGAACGCGCATGACGTTAAGGAGACTTTTTAAGTCTTAACGACAAGATAGAAGACGCGATAAAAAGATACAGAAAGATCTAGAGGGATTTCAGCAACAATCGCGGAGATACTAAAAATCCTGTTGAGAAAATAAAGATATATTAAAATAAAGCGATATTTAAAACACATTTTGCGTACCGTATAATTTATTTATAATTTATTGTATGTAGTGGTGCTTTGACTGCTTTTAGACGACTGCAATTTCTATCCGCAATTCTCTTTTGAGTTTCTTTCCGATTGCAGCATCCATTTAAACGCTGCAAATTTTAATACCTGCAATTTTTGTTAAATGAGAAGGAAATATATCTCCTCACTCTTTACTCCGCTTATGTCTCAAACAATAAGAAAAAGCACAAAGAAGAAAGAGCGATAACTCTGCAATTATTTCAACCTCTGCAACTTTGTCTACCCCGGACACCGCATACGTCCCCCGCCTACATGCTTAAAAATTGCAAGAGTAATTGCAGCATATTTGCAGCGTTTAAAAGCAGTCTTTTTAATAAGCCCCCGCTACAAACTTAACCACAGCTACGGCATCTACATTCTCAACAACGAACTATACGCACTCATCTACTCGAACCCAAACATCAAATCGATCCTAGTAGTGTTGCCGTCTGCCATAGTTTTAATGTAATTGCAGCAACAAATTATAAATTTAAGATATTATCGTATAATGTAGCTGGGTTAAAAAATAAGGTTAATTATTTAGAATCTTTTGAATGACGACATATATTTTTTGCATCACTAACTCACTCCGCAGAAAGTGGGGGAATGCTATTTGGAATTAAAAAAAAAAAAGAAGAAGAAGAAGAAAAGAAATCTAGTTTTAATTGAATTTGAGGAAAACAATTGAAATTATTCCAATTTCTATAAATTTTACCAAATTGCCACTCACCATTAATCACAGCATCGTTTAATAGAGAATATTATGCAGGTAGGAAACCAAACATTCTCAGACCATATGTCGCTAAGTATCGATTGTGGTTTACATACTAAAAACCCCATTACGAAAGATTTATCGCTTCTCTTAAAACTTATTTGGAAAGATAGTGGGACCAACGAGTATAAAAGGCAGCTAGATGACTGTATCACCAGACTTGTAATGGAATGGAGCCATGCTTTTCTATATCCGAGTTTTCTGACGAGCATTATTACTTTTTCAGCAGAACCGAAAACTAGAAGAAAAGAATTCGTAAAAATGCAACCATGGTTGGACGAAGATTGCTTGAAGGCCAGAAAACAAGCACTGGGTTCCTCAACTTTACAAAATACAAAATCAAAAAAAAATTAACCAATAATATTAATAATTAATTAATAAATAGGTAATTAATAATTAACCAATACTAAATGCCAATTTAAAGTTTTTGATCCTAAAGACTTTTCAAAATCTGAAATCTTTTTTTATTTATTTTTAATGACGTGTTCTTTTCTTATTCCTGTAAGAACATACTGATAGTAAAATAATTTTAATGTTCTTTTTTATAACAAAAAAATAATTAATAAAGTAATCTCAGACTTCAGTTTTCGTTCAACAAAATTATATTGATATAAAAAAATATGCATGCAGAAATAATTTAAATTTTTTGTTTTTAAATTCGTTTAAAAAATCTTATTATTAATATTTTTGTTTGTTAAATTAATTTAAAAAGTGCTATTAAATGAAATATTGTTATATATGTTATATATTTCTCAATAGTGGAGGAAAATCCTTTGTACGCAGTAGAAAAATGACTGCGCTTCTTTTTGAAAAAGTGTAAAAATAGACATATATCATGGATTCCCCATACAAAACGTCTACAATGACAAATATACTGATTAAATATAAATACATATGGTCGAATTTCGACCAAAGCCGATACATTAGGCGTGTTTTTTTTGCAAGCCCGGCACCGCGGGCATTTTATATAAAATCTGTAGTACTATCATGAACAGATATTTTTGTGTAGAACGTAAACGTGGCGCTGAGATCGCCAGAAAGTACACTTTTGAATCTTAAGATAAAAATAAAAGTAGTAATCGAGAACAAGCAGTAAGAGCGAGAGGAACCTATTATTTAAACTCTGCCACCAATAAGGGGAGTAAATGAGATAACTGAGTCAGCTGTTTTGAGTCATCGCGGGAATAAGGCAAATAAAATGAAAAAAAAATTCCTATCTTCTTCGAAAATATACAATTTTTTGTTTCCATTGCTAGAGCGGTAAAGAGGAAATATTTATGTAAAGAAGAAAAAGTAAGTGGGTAGGTTAGATATACTGTCCTATACATGTACATTTAATTGTTTCATACAAGACTTCGGTTGCTAGGACTGCTTTTAGACGACTGCAATTTCTATCCGCAATTCTCTTTTGAGTTTCTTTCCGATTGCAGCATCCATTTAAACGCTGCAAATTTTAATACCTGCAATTTTTGTTAAATGAGAAGGAAATAATATCTCGTCACTCTTTACTCCGCTTATGTCTCAAACAATAAGAAAAAGCACAAAGAAGAAAGAGCGATAACTCTGCAATTATTTCAACCTCTGCAACTTTGTCTACCCCGGACACCGCATACGTCCCCCACCTACATGCTCAAAAATTGCAAGGATAATTGCAGCATATTTGCAGCGTTTAAAAGCAGTCTAGGTAGGTATTTGATTTGGTAAAAAACCGTTGTTATTTTTGTTCTTAAACAAAATTGAATTGGAGAACAATAATAATATTAATTATTATCAATTAGGTAGGTATGAAATAATTATAGCTTTTCATAAACTATAATTTTATAGGTTAGCCTTTTTATTTAGGTAGGTATATATTATGTAGCTATAAAAATAAATTTTTAATCATTAAAAAACATAAATTTTGGTTAATAGGTTAGGTACCTATGCCAATTTTGAGTAATAGGTAGGTAGTTGGTAAACACTAAAAAAAAGTTTTTAACGAAAATCAAAAAAAATGGTTTCCGAAATTAATTACTTTCTTAGAGTTATAGAGACAATGTAAATTTAAAACTTTGAAAAAAAATCTTCCAACTGATTTTTTTCATGATTTGAGGTTTTTAAGTAATATTTTTAATTAAATACCTACCTATGTTATGTTCTAAGAACCAAAGAATATCAAAAGTAACAAAATCATCTCTTTCTAAAGTTTGTAGAAATTGTCAATTTTTGGAAGTGTTGAAAATAGAAGATTTTTTATGATTTATTTTCAATTAATGAACCTAATGCCTACTTAAATTACAATAATTATTAATTCGCATTGTGGATCAGGCATCACTGTTCGCCAGGGGTTCGAACAATGAGACAGCGAATGGCAAACACTGGGACAGTACAAAAACTAAATATAATAAAAATTCGTTTTATACAATTATATTTTTTTATAAAAAAAACACATTATATTCTTTAACATATTATTTCTTAATTTAAAGTAACAAAACCAACAAAAACATATTCATGTAAGATAAAACAAAAAATTAATAAAATCACATTTGATTTCATATTATTTTTTAAATAAGTTTGTGAAAAAATTAAATAAATTCATATTTTTTCATTTGTTTTTAATGAAATTTTATAGAAATTAAAATAAATAAAAAACATTTTATGTTAAATAAGAAGTGAATTAATATTGTTTGTAATTATTAGTATTCTGTTAATTATATATTTATGCACAAATGTCAACAAAATCTTTAAAGGATGTACGCAGAAAATTGTTGAGGACAAACACATTTTATGGTCTTCTTAAAAATAAATCGGGGAAGCCGTAGGAAAAGCAGCAGACAGTAACCCTGCGCGTTTTTCTCTCTCATTTGCGGCGATTTATAATCTTAACTACGGAAACTCTGTGAAAGATTTAAAAAGGGACATGTTTAGTTTATGTAAGTCAATGCAACCAGTATGAGAGGCAAACGTCCTATCTTTCTTTCCTTGCACTGCCATTTTTTGTTGCACAGAGTTTAGATTTAGATTTATATTTATATTTAGATTTAGAAATAAATAAAATATTTAAATTAAAAAAACACAAATAATATTGAAACTATTGAACAAAAATTGAAAATAAGAAATCACATCTAGCTGGCAACTCCCAGGCCAAAAAATCAAGCCATTGTTTTCCTCACCTGTTTAAAATGGGGTACCTATAAGAAGATACAGTAAAGAATTCCTTCGAGGATCAGGGGGAAATTGTTCTGATTCCAACCACGTCCCGTCCTTCTTAACCACTCAACTAACACCATGACTATCTTACCTTCCCTTCTATTAATCTTAAAATATTTTTTCTAATCATTTATTAAAACGAAGAGGCTTATAAATATTTATGTTTTTTACTGAAGGATCTTTATTGTAAGTGTTATTCTTATGAAATAATAAATAAGTACTTATTTAATAGCATAATATATAATATATATTATTTTCTTATAATTTTTTTCTATCCATATTATAGTACATAAAATGTTAGGTTTTATGCGATTCTTTCACAATTTTTCGCATTAATTAACAATTGTCTGAATTTTCTTCCTCAATATTCGTGTTTTATTTTGTTTTGTTTTTTTTTTTTTTTTTTGAAAATTAACATCAATTCCAAAAACTAACATCTCGTCCAATGTACATATACATTTTTGTCTACAATTTTATGAAAACATTTTTTGAAAAAAAACTTTGCAAATTGATATACTACATAAATAAACGAAATTTATATTTTAATATACATTAATACTTTTGTTTTCGTCTCTTTTTTTATATCTATGTTTGATTTTAAATTGAAAGATGCACAAATTTGAGGAAGAAAAACACATAGAGACTCAACTTTATATATTCAGTCTGTGTGTTGTTTCTGTTTCACATTTTGTTATGTTTTTATTTTTAACTTAATTTCATTCTCCAAAAATGATAACTATAAAATATCCACCAGTAGTTTTTTTTTATTTATTTAAAAATAATCAATAAAATATTAACAAAAGTTTTTTTTTTTAAATAATGATCTTATCTCTCTTTTGTATAATCTACAATTAATTCGCTATTCCTTAGTAACTTAAGGTGTCTCTTCTTTTGAATTTTTCCGGACTTATATTTATAACATCAGTGCATGACTGGAAACAAATTTTGACCATTTTTCTATATTTTTGTTTAATTAATTTTTGTTCAATTGAATTATGTGTTTCGGTCGTACCCTTTGATTGATATTATTATTTTTTATTTGTTTTTTCATTGCACATTTAATTATGTATTAAATTATATATATAAACAAAAATTAAATAATGAAACATGCATTCTTCGTTCGCTCCACGTTTAACTCATAACTCATCGATTTTTATAATTGTTTGCATTTAAAATATATATAATTATGCCTAAAAAAATAATGGAATTAATAGAAGTTAGTTATTTCTGTCAAGAAAAAAAAACCAAGAGGATTCGACAAACAAAAATAAAACTAAAATTAAATGATTTAATTTGTATATATATTAATATAATATAATAAATTGCACTTTAAATTAACTTCAATGTAAACGAAATTGAGGTCAATAGTTTTTAATTATAATATGTTTTCATTTGTTTCCTTAAAACAAACTTGGGAAAAATTTTTATAGTTCTTAAAAATGAATTTACCTTTTTTTTATAATCACGTATATAATCAATAAAAACAAATATTATGAATATCAAATAAATTAAGAAATAAAAAGAAATATTCAGAATCTACATCAGAACAAAACTGTTCAACTGCTACGAAAACAACAACAAAACGATTTCTTTCTATATTTTGAACCTGCTCTAAAATGCGAACAAAGACAAAAGAAAATAAAAAAGCTAGATAATGTTGACTTCCCGATGGAACAAAATTAAACGCATAACTATATGTATCTTGTTTTAGACAAATTAGACGCCTCCCTTCAAGGTATTTTTTAAATACAGGGGTTTTTCTATGTTCCTGTTGAGATTGTGACTATTTACTGTATACGCCACGTCGATGGTCTTGTGGGTGATATCGGTTAGGACCCGATTTAGTCACAAAAACTTATGGCGTATTGAAAAATTACAATCTAAACAGGGCCTAAGACGCACTTTGTCAAAAGCTAATTTATTGTAGGTATTTTAAATGAAAAAAAAACTCACACCATACCCTCAAGTAAGCTCAGAACGGAAATCTTTGTATTGCTTAACAATGAGCTTACTAAGTCACTTCATATGAGATACAATAAACGCAATTTTTTTGAGCAATCTATATTTGTTTTTTTTTTTTTTTGATAAAACAACAATTTTGAGACTGTTTACGGCTGCAAGTTGAATAACTATCTTGTTCGTCTGCATTAATGAGACATTACTATTATTATTGAGACTATTGGTTTGAAGAGACTGATAATTTTAAAAACAAATCTTCATCAGTAAATATGTTTCCTATACACCAAGAATCATAATATAAAACATATTTTCCGGTATGCGTTATTTATTGCTACAACGTCATCTTATTGTTCGTTATCTACAATATTCTTGCCAACAGTGATTTAGTTTTTTTTTGAAAGAAATATTGTTTCCATGTATTGTATTGCTTTTTTCAATCATTTTAAAATTGAAAAAAATATATATTTTAATAAAAAAAAATGCGAATACGAATACAAAAGTGTATCAATAAATAGTTGCTTTTTTCCCGAACGAAAATCGCTTGATTTTCTTTTTCATATTTTAAAATATTATTTTCCTTACAAGTGCATTACTACTGTGCTGTAGCTTTTTTTATATTCGTTCTTGATGTTGATCACTATTATGGGCGTAGTTTTGATATTTTTTCAATTCATTTTTCATAGTAGCTAGGGGTTGTTGTTTTCCGTTTGTACCAAGTATATTATAATATCGGTTGAAGTTTGTATTTTGTATTTTTTTTACTTGACGTGTATTTTTATGGTATATACTTAATTATATTATATTTACTAAGCGAATAACATTTAATGATGATATAACTATGTATATTAATAAATGTATTTTATGCCAAAACAGTCTATGTATTTTTGGTAATAAAAGATGTGAAAAGATCGATTTGAATATTGTTTTTTTTTTTTTTTTTTTTTTTTTTTTTTTTTTTAAAGCACAATGAAAATTTGATTTTTAGTTTTTTTAGTGATTTAATTTTGCGTTAAACGCTGTCAAATTTGTATTTTTTCTTGAAGGATATTAAAAATAATTTTAAGTTACAATATTACGTATATGCAGCAAATTTAGCTGTTTTTTTTTGTTTTTGATACCTTGCTGCTTTTTGCAATAATTTTTAAACAATTATTTAGTGAAAGAATTTGGAAAATAATTTATTTGTATGACAACAAAATATCAACATACACAATGTTGTTAGTATAACATAAAATTTTTACTGCAAAATTACAGAGTACAAGTTTTTTTTGCTTTACATTTATATTTTTTTTATTTTATAAATGTTATTGAGTTAAGATGTAAAACTACGTTCTATTTGAAAGGAAGAAATCAGATTTCGATGACTTAGTATTTATTTATTATATTAATTATTATTGCTTATCAAAGAACTATTTAAAAAAAAATAAGAAACAATATTTTCAACAAATAAAAATTATTGAATTGAAGAATATTTAGTTTATAATTAGATATCTTGCATCATAACTTACGGTTGATAACCATGTGTTGGGCTATTGTTGTATTGATTTAACAAAAAACATATTGAACAAAATTTAACGATACAATTTAAAAGTATTGAGTAATGTTTCTTTATTTCTATAATAATGTAGTGTCATGTGAGAAAGCATATCTATTTTCTCAGCATGATTAAGGGCTATTGCAACTGATTTGTGTTTTAATTTATGTTTTTATCTGGGCTATTTCATTTTTTATGTTATTGTTAATTTTTTTGGTTTAAAAGAAAAATATGATTTATATTTTATTTATATAATTGTTGTGTGACACATGTAGTTTTATCGGTGCATGTGATTCTGGGCTATTGCAAATTATTTTTTTTTTGGTTTAATTTTATTGTTATATCTATTTTTTTTATTTAAAATGTAATCAAACAAAATATATTGTATGGCTATTGATTGGGTGTATCCTTTATCTGAAAATGCGTATTTTTTTATTTTGATATTTTGTTCACTTTATTTGTAGGTTTATTCTTTCATTTGTTTGACTGACACAAGTTTTTGGGCTATTGTAATTGAGATTTATTTTATTTAAAGTTTTGTTCTTTTTATATTTTTTATTCTTTGTTTAATTATGACCGATACATCATTAAATGCAGTTCGCATAAGATGTAATTATTATTTAACTTAGTTTTTATTAATTTTTCTATTCTTATTTGCTAATACCTATTTTGTTTATTTAAGCAAACCAAAAAAGTGAAATATTATAAGCAGACTGTATCAACACAAAATGGCTAGCATACATCAAAATGAAATTTTGTATGCATTACTTTGTAAAAACAAAATCATATGCTCGAAAAAACATATATAATTATGAACATCTATTGCAACTATCACTATTTATTTATTTCTTTAATCAGTTATTGTAAACACACGTCATATGTAATAATTTGAGAGAGTACTTTTATGGGGTATACTGATACAGTTACATCTCTCTTAAGCATTCTCTCAACCTGGTTTTTAGAAGTTTTTTCATTGAATAATTTATGTTTTTTTTTATTTCTAATTAGTAGTAAGTCTTTTTACATAGAATTAGCATTTAATTTTATATAATATTTTTATTATTGTAAATTGATGGGGAGCCAGCTGATGTTTTGTATTAAAATTCTTTTTTAATGAACAATAATACTATATATGCAGCTGGTTTGGTATTTAAAGGACATTCGTAAAGGGATCTATTGAAAATTAAAAATTTAAAAATGTTATCATTTTTTCTATAGAATTCTGTATTACATATTTGCCAAAAGTATATAATGTATCTTTTTGTTTTGTTGATACATTTTTTTGTATTAGATCATGGATCGAACTGCTTTTTTACAAAATACATTTAAATAAGAAATCGTTTTTGTATTTATTCATTTTCAAAAGCGGAAAAGAGGATGCTTAAAGATTTTATTATATCTTTATTTATTTATTTATTTATTTTTATATTTCAGTATTATAATTAGTAAATATTATGTCAGTGCGATTGATTCATGCGGAATGAGATTGAGGTTTTTTGTTTTTTTCTTTTGAATGTTCGGAACTTAAAGAGTTTTAATGGAATTAATCTCGACTCGAGTCGGGTTAGTTCATTTGTTCATGGAAAATTGAAAAAAAATTATGAAATAAATACGGCTCAAAAGAAGATCTCGTTTCCTTTAACTCAAAACCAGGCATAGTAGCCTGATTTTTGTAATTAAGATAATTTATGGACACTGATATTTACAGTGTTTTTAAAATATTGAATTTACAAGTGTATCGGTGAGGGGATAAAGATTTTTCTAAGAGATTTAAAAAAAGAAAATTTTCTTTTGTCTAAACATATTTTTTGTATAGAATTTTTGGGAACAATTCAGTCAAAGCTTTAAAATCCCTGTACAAATAAAACATTTTTTTAAATATATCAAGCATCAGTTATTTATAAGATTTCTTTTTCAAGACGTACGAAGCCCGTTAATGCACACATTGCACACCCATCTTTAGTGGCGATAAACTGTTATAACTATTATGAATTGACATTTCTTTTATGATTCGTAAAAATTATTGAACTCGAGATTTCAATCAAACAGGATATTACAACGATAGAGAACACGAAAAAAGTAGGTACCAAAAAATGTCTGCCTGATGTATGTATACTGTACCTACATATGTATTTCTGTGTTACTGCATGTTTGTATGTCTGTATTTTTGTGTGACCGCACATAATGTCTGAATTACTGCATGGTTGTAATGTCTGTGTGTCTGATATGTCTCATGTCTGTTTTACTATGTATATATCTGTAGATGCCTGTATGTGTGTGCATGTTTGCATGTCTGTATTATGGCTGTAATATGTATGGCCAGTGGTAATTTAATTTGTTGATATACATTATGTAATTTTATTTTTTTGTGGTTTATCATGTCCATGCTCCCATATCAATAATTATAGTATAGTACCTATAACATTTTATTTTTTATAAAAATCTTTAGACATTTTTTTGGAAAAAAAATAAATACAGATTTACCAACCGCCACATTATTCACTCGATTAAAACTTAAATAAGCTGCTCAAATGTATACATACAGCCAGGGACAAATAGCTTGGCTTTTTTTCATTCTTCTTCTTTATCAACGTTATGCCATATTTGATAAAAATCTCCTATTTGAGCTCTTATACATATGTATGTAAGAGCTACAAGCATGTTTCGCAAGGAAAAAAAAAACTTCTTAAAATAGATATAAGAAACGTTTTAAATTTTGAAATTTAAAAACAATTAATGTCGTGAAGATATGAAGAAAATCTCAGTAAACATTTTGACATTCATTTCTTTGCCATATAAGATTAAAACACTCTTGTATATACCTCAATCTCTTTCCTACTAGTTAGTATTATATAAATATTTTGGCCGAAATAGTTTTAATTTAGATTTGTCACATCATTTGGTTTGTTTTAGAATTCATCAAAAAATGTCTATTCTCATTTTGTCTATTACAATTTGGTTTCTTATGATGTTAGCAGAAAGCCAAAGTAGGTAATAGTGAAAATATATTAAATGTCATTGCAGGCATATTGTGATCAACACATTGCTAAAAAACATATCTTTTCTATGTTCTTTTCTATAACTCCTGATTCTGATCAAAAACCCAGTTCAAAGGAGTCGGAAAAGGCTTCCTTTTTTGACATTAATTTATTCATTTTTCGTTTTACATAATACTTTTTTAAAAGAACTAAGATATTCATTGCACAACGTAGATATATATATATATATTTCAAAAAAGAAATATATTGCACTTCTTGTTTCTGATCGTTTTTTTTTTTTTTTTTTTTTTGAAGAAAAAGAAACATTAAACTTCATTTTCTGCTAATTTTCCGGGAAATTGAAAAAAAAAAAAACTGTAAAAGCACTTTTTAAGTTTAGTATAAAAATATGTTAAACCAAAAAGGTAATTTGTTTGGTGCTTTTTTTAAGTTTGTGTGACATTATTAAGAACTTGCATTTTCGTTGGTTTTTGTTTTATTTAAGTCTGTTTTATTTTTGTTTTAAATTTTAATTGACAAATAAAAGTCAAACAAAATCTACTTTTAAAAAAATTGGAATTTCCGTCATAATATTTTCGTTTTTGAAAAGTAAATACATTTTGATCTTCTTATAAATGTGATTAGTTAAATGCGGGTTTTTTTCTTGTATTTATTTATTGTTTAAATTCAATTTTGAGTGTAAAAGTTCGAAATAAAAAAGCTTTCTAGATTCATTTTTAAAACCTTCAATATTGCATTTTGCGATGAGGTTATGGGTTGATGTACTGTACATATATTTATTTAATTTATTTTCTAGAAAAATTATAACTGTTCTTTCTTTTTTTATCTGCTGGTATTTTGATCTTATCGATTGTTCATCATACATCATCGCTTTGCACATTTTTGAATTGCAGAAAATTTCCGGATTTAAGAATTTGATTTTCTGATTTTAACTTTTTGTTTCAAAATTGCGGAATTATTCAGATTTCAATTTTTTTATGTATACATTTCTATTTTTATGTATGTATATATACAATATATATATAATATATTTTAACTTATAACTAATTTGTATTTTAAGTTTTTAATTTTTTTAAGATAGTAGGTACCTACATGAAAATTTACACATTAACTTACTGCTAATTGATATTATTCCTAAGTACATGCATTCTTATACATTTACACGCAATCATTCACAATGTAAATTTTTTATATTTTTCGCATATATAATTAGTATTTGTATATTTAAATTGTAATTTTAGTTGAGTTTTTCTCTTTTATATATGTATACACTATACATAGGTAAGTAATGTTTTTTTATATTATTCAAAATTGTTTACTCACTTGTTTTTTTGTGAACATTGTTTTGTTTATTTTATAATTCAGTACTAGAAGGTAACTTTTTTCTATTGGGTAATTTTTTTTATTGAACTATTTTGTATTTCCTGATTTTTTTTTTACTTTCCTTAGGCTCGGTTTAAAAGTAATATCACAGCAGCTACTCTCTTGGTTGATATTTCAAAATAGTTAGTATTTTCCCAAACCTAATTAAAAAACAAATATTGTTTCATGTGGAAATACATAGTTGTTAAAAATAAAAGCATAAGCACATCTATTTCTTTTATATAGTTTTATACAGCACTTGCTAGGAAAATAGAAATTAAATTTTTATTTTCTATTCCAAATATTTCATTAGCTATTTCTTTTTTAGTTTTACAAGTCCACACTTAAAAATAAAAGAAAGGAAAGAAATCGAATCGATTCGAACCGAACCGAACCCACAATTAAATAAATACTTAACATTTTATAACTTCAGTATCTAATTGTGTATTACTTTAATGCTTCAGTGGCAGATTGCTTTGTAATTTCAATTTGATGTGTTGCTTTTAGTTATAATAATAATATAATGCAAAATATATAATAAATCATCCAAGTATAAGACTAAGTTAAATAATACATATTTTAAAAAAGAAATTAACTAAAATCTTTTGGAATTGGATATCTACAACCTGGTACAAGTGTTTTTTTTCAATTTTTTTTTTTTCCAAAAATATTTATAATTTTTTTGTTTTTGGATCTGTTATAGAAGTGCTTACTTAATCTTTTTTTTTATAAATAGAGATTTTTTTAATTTTAAAAATAAACCATTAGATATTCAAAACAAGGCTCTTTTCATGGACTAATATGTCTGGGACTAACATGTTCTTTAGCAGATATCACAATTGCAAGTCATAAACACACGTAAAACTTGCGAGTCGTATGATAGTTATATCGACTAGAGAGAACTCCGCACTGTGTAAACCCCGCCTTGTGTTACCATTTATTTATACATATCTGATTTTGCTCATTTTTTGTCAGGATCTTCATTGCTTCCTTTTATTTACATTTACATTTTATTTTTATATAATATATTTCCTTTTTCTTTCTTCATTCTCCATTTAAGCATACGCTTGTTTTTCTATTTACATTAATCTAAAATTGAGAATATGAGAACTTTAGAAAGATACATTTTCTGAACGTGAGTATTTATTTTGTATTTGGTTGTTAATTTTTGTGTGTGCTCCAGTACATGATGATCTGCTTTCCTCCAACGCTCAGAAAAAACTAAAATCTCATGGATTGCTATTGTGCTGTTGTTGCTGCTGAGACTGCTGCTGTTGTTGTTGTTGATGTTGTTGGTGCTGATTAACTGAAGTAGCTCCGGTAACTGCTACTCCATTAGAACCAGCTGCTGACATAAAATTGATTGCCCTAGCGTCATTGTGCAAACGTAACGCTTGTTCTAGCCTATGTTCCTGTAGACGGATAGCTTCACTTAAATCTGGATTGACTTGCGACTGTAGTTGTGTTTGTTGCTGTTGTTGTTGTTGGTGTTGCTGTTGTTGTTGTTGGTGCTGCTGCTGTTGTTGCTGTTGCTGCTGCTGTTGTTGCTGTTGTTGCTGCTGTTGCTGTTGTTGCTGTTGTTGCTGTTGCGGCTGTTGATGTGATGATTGTTGAGTTTGTTGTTGCTGCTGACTGATTTCACTGCCAGGCGTGTTTGGCTGAGGTGAATGTTGCTGCTGCGATTGGGGGTTCCCTGTGCTATTGTTTGTGGAGCTAATAAGTAGACTGTTGTTTCCGGCGTTATTGTTTGGAGGATTCGGAGGAACAGTCGTTGATCCACCAAACGCTGGACCAGAACCATTATTGAGGCGTCCGTTAACCGCAAGATCATTAGTCACACTTCCATTACTGCTGGACGCTGCTACTGATACTGCTAGTCGAATGGCGACTTCAGCCTGGGAACGTAATATTGCTTCTGCTTGCTGCATTCGTAAGGCTGCTTCGGGAGAATTTTGCTGATGCTGATGTTGGTGGTGATGACTACTTTGGTGTGAGATTGGATCGACACCCATGCTAGAACGCATCATTGAATCTGCTGCCATCGAAACACGCATCGCGTTCATTGCCGCAACAGCTGTAGCGGCAGTATCGACATTGCTGAGTGCTGAAGGGGAGGAAGATATCACCTGGTTATTGCCTGTTCCCGGCTGACCAGCAGCATTAAGGTTTCCATTTCCTGTACCTGACACTCCTACGTTTCCAGGCACTGAACTGACACTATTCACTTGTTGATTCATACGCATAGCAGCCGCCAAGTTTACAACGGCAGCCTGAACTGCTGCTCCAGCACTTGTGGAATCGACTGGAGAGCCCATTCCTCCCGAGACTCCTCCGTTACCACTTGATTGGGAAACAATTCCGGCCGCTGCAGCGGCCATTAATGACATTCTGTTCGCGTGAAGGTCGTCAACACCGTACTGTGAGTGCATATGAGTGCTGTGACTTGATCTTAGAATATCACTCAGCTTAGTGCTGCAATTATTATTGTTGTTGTGGAGGAGACCCGAGCCGGGATCCGAACCAGTGGATGACAGTCTTCCATTGGACGAGCACTCTGAATGCGCCGACGGAGAGGGGCACATTGAATTTGAACCACCCCCTCCACCGTCACCACTTCCTGGTCCACCCATTGGCAATAGACCTGAACCGGAAGCCGATACTGCTAAGGTAGCTGCAAGGATTGAATCTCGTTCCCGACGTTCAGCGGCTGCTCTTGATAGAACATACTGTGCGGCGAATTGATGCTTCGGATCCATTCTCATATGTTCCATGTGCGTTAAAAGACCTTTGAACAACAATAAAAAAATGCATATATAATTTTGATTTATTGAAAAGGATATAGAAAGTTTGATTATTTCAAAATAAACCTACCATTTTCGTGGGTGAAAACTGCTTGGCATACAGAACACGGCCACATTCGCAGGCTGGTGGTGAGTTGTGACGTTTCTGGATGACAAGCCAGGTGCTTCCGCAACGAGCCTTCGTTGACGTAATGCTTACCACAAACTGGACAGGGATGATTTGCCGTTCTACGTTTCGCTAGATAGGGGTCGGTGGATTGTAAACAAGGGCTACCAAGGTTCTCACCAAACGGATATGTTTTTTTAACAGAAAATGAGCATGTTTTCGCATTTGTTGTTGTTTGATGTGATGGAAGTTGATTTTGTTGTTGTTGTTGCAAAGGTGGTGGTGATGTATTGGATGGATTGATGAGTTCATTTTTGAATTGAAAATCGGGAGAAAATGAAGTTGGAACAAGGTTAGTCAAATTGAATTAATGAGAAAGAAGACAAGGTCGAAAGAAGAAAAAGAGAAATTCCTAATGATTAATGATTAAAATAAACGAGCATGAATAAATACGGATAGATTATAAAGGTAACGCTCAATAATTAAACAAAAAAATAAATTTTTCCAGAATTTTTTAGAAAATATTCTTTCCAATTTAAAAAAAAAAAAAACAAAACAGGCAAAAATTCTTTCCAACAATTGAACAAATTTATTTAATATCAATAGCGCAAAATTTTAAACGATTTAGTACGATGTTAAAGCATTTTTACTATGACAAAATGGATAATATGTTTCTACTATCACTATCTTCCAGTTTTGCGTTTGAAATAAGTGCAGTATATTTATTGGAAAAACTCAAGTTGAGTGATGTTACGTACATTAGATACATAAATGAAATGAAGATACAATTCTTATGGAACAAAGAAACAACAAATTAATTCATCACCAATAAGTTTTTAAGCAAAATTAAATTAGAAAAAGAGATCGGAATTGATACTTACTAGCAACACCAGATGCGTTTGGATCCTTGTGCGCATGCTTCATATGCTCCATTAGTGCTTCACCACCCAAAAACAATTTATGGCATATTGGACATGAGGTCGCATTTGGTCCACCAATGAGTGCCGCATGCTGCTGCAAGACACCAAGATGCAGCTGTAGCTCCTGCATTTGCATTTTAGGGTTGTGCATTTTTTATTTGTTTATGATTTTTATGCAAGGAAAATCATTGATGTTTTTTGTGACAAGTGAGCGATTTTTAGTTTTAATATTGTAACCAGGCACCAGGTAGTAGGAATAAAAAATATTTCGGATGGGATTTTATAATTAAATTATTTGTTTTTTTCTACATTTACTTTTGAGACTTTCATAAAAAAATTAAATTTATAAAAATATAGCTAGTTAAACGAAAAACAATAAATCTGCTGCGTGTTATAAACTTGTTGACATTCGTATATTTTGCTTTCAATAAATTAATGAAAAATATATACGAATAGGTAAATAGGATTAAATTTGAAAATTTGTCTAAATAAGCATCGGTCTCTCCTATACTAAATTTTCTTTAGCTTTAACTAAGTTAGTCTGTGCAGTTATTCTGTGTTGAGACATCATTGCACATAATGTTTCAAATTTATGATAATTGGAGCATGAAACACAGGATAAGTTCAAAGTTTATTTGAATTGACTTTATTGAACTTAGAGTTATATACAACTAATTGATCAACCCGGCTTTGTCAGGTGCTTCAAAGCTTCAAACAACCCTTTAGGTATATATGAATTTTTTTGGCACGCTTTAATAAACAAGAATGTAAAATTCTGAAAGCATTACGCCATCTATTGCCCATCCAATTTTCGTGAGGGACACAATTAGCCGATTGTCAATTCCGTAGTGTTTTTTTCATTCCTAAGAATCGATATTGGAATTTTCAGATATCGCCACCATCAACTCCTAAAAGTGTGCAATTTAGTGTTTTCATTTGCACTTATCGCCACTATCTAACCCTGAAAGTATGCAATTTCAGATTTTCTGACTTTTCGTCGAAATTTCCATTTTTTCGCTTCGATGTCTTCATTATCCAATCTGTACGAATCCATCAGAAAAATCCCCACGCAATTCGAATAATGTTAAGCCGAGTTATGCGCACACAAACAAAACAAAAATTATCTCATTTTTATATATGTACATGTATTTAGATTAGCAGTGTTGTAATATACATACATAACGCAATCATTCTTAAATTACGTAATTTAAGTCATTTCAGATTAAACTACTCACTAACAAAATAACCTCGTGAGGTAAAAAAATCTCAAAGATATTCTTAACTAATATTTGGATTGGAGTGAGGGTGAATTTGGATTAAATTAAATATTCTTCAACTTAAATTTGCATTTTCAGAAATTAAAAATCACCCGAAATTCAAGAATTACAGAAGCTGTTATTAAAATTTGGAAAGAGAAATAATGTACTCAACAATTAATTCGTGCGCTAAATGTTGACAGATATGTAAATGATTTACAGTAAGAAACAAACATTTGATTTTTACCTGTATGCGCGTACCTCTCGACTAAAATACTTTGCTTAATTTTAGGAGAGAATTTTGTATTGGAATTAAAATTTGGAGCAATATGCGTAGGTAGTAGGCTTAAGGAATAACTAAAGGACTATTCACATGAGAGCGACCAACGACCGACGAATGAACGAACATTCGTCCATTTTGACATTTCTTTTACATAGCATTTTTTTATTCATTGCGAATGACGTTTAAATGTTTGTTTAAATGAATTGAATTTTTGTTTTTGTATACTGTAAGAACTACTGCGGTGTATTGCAATCTATTGCGTTTTGTATGATATATACTGCGCTCAAGTATATATCATATATCATTGACAGCGCTGCTGTCAATACGATCGGGCGCTCATTATCTACAAACCAATCAACACAATCAACAGAGTTACCATTATCATTCTCAATGGCAAGCAAAGATCTTATTCAGTGGATTTTACTAAGATGATTTTGGGGTTTGAAGCTTTTGAGAACAAATTTTATGAAATTTAGTGTATTGAGTGTTGTCGTTTTGCTTTTCCCCTCTTAATTTTTTTCTGGTGAGTCCGTTAAAATGCAGTTTCTTGTTGATTTTTGGAAAAATGTTATTTGTGCGAGGTTTTGAAACATTCACATTTCGTGATATTATTCATAGGAAAAGGTGCTTTTGAGTGATATTGTTTTTTAAATAATAGTGAAGTGATATTACCGTCAAAACTTAAACGATTTAGTACGATGTTAAAGCATTTTTTAAAAAGGCTTTATCATCATACTAAATCGTTTAAAATTTTGCGCCATTGTGTTTAATTACGTATTAGTAAGTGTTAGTGTAATGATATTTATGTTAATTAATATTGTTGGTAATTATGTATCAGTATTGTGTTAATTGAATTTTTATGTAGGTACAAGTGGCTACAAAACCTTCAAAGGATCTTTTTTTTTATTTTTTTTTATTTAAATCAAACAAACACATTTTATGGCCTACTTAAAAATAAATTGGAAGCCGTAGGAAAAGCAGCAGACGGTAACCCTACGCATGTTTCGCTCTCGTTTGCGGCGATTTATAATTTCACGGATTACTGTCTCTGTATTTTTACTGTTCGGCTTAACGCACCAACCATGCCAAGTGCTACTACATGATATAGATGCCAGTTTATATAAAAGTAGTTAGTAAAATCAATGGCGAAAAAAAAATACTTAGTAATTTACTACCTTTAAAGTTCATTACTAAAATGTTCTTAGTTTTAAATTTGTTTTAACTAGTATCATACTAAACCTATTTTCTCAAAAAACCTCAGCTGAACACGCCTAAAAAAAAGTGACGGATTCTGAAAACAAGTAAGCAAACATTCCATTCCATTTCAAATAATTGAATGTTTCCACTTTTAATATATCGCTTTTTTTGTAGGTTCCTTTAAAGACATCTTTATTATATGAATCCTAAATTTTGTTTTGTGTTGTTTCCGAATTTTATTCTTTTCCGCTTTAGATATAACGCAACAAGTTATGGTCTCGAAACAATACAAACAAAAATCACAGTACTATTATTTTGTAAAAGTGTGTAAAAGGCAAAACAATATGCTACTAAAAAGATTTTCAAGGGGTTTTCTTTTCGTGCATTGTTGAAACAAATTAAGGATATTGGCTCAGTGAGTGATATCCATGCTGTGTTTCGTTCTCGTACTCGACCTCATCATCCCCTTCTGTCCATTTTAGTCTGTTGTTCATTTAATATCTGTTTTAATAACCTTTTAAGGAGTATACGAACAGAAGGGTACCATATCCATTTATCAGTGGAAGAGGATTTTTTTTTTTAATTTATTTTTGTGAAATGACCTGTTATCATGAGAGATCTAGGACAAAGGAATTTTTGCATTGCATGGGTCAATAGAAAACAAAACAATACATAAGTGGACAATCATCATCCTTCGTGCTGAAAAAAAGGATATCACTTGGAATTTTAAGATAAAAATGAAAAAGTTTTCGCCAGACAGAAAAATCTTTCTGTGATGGTGGATGAAAAAAAAGAGTTGGATATCAACGTTCACAAAATACGTCAAAGATGATGTAATGGAAAATGAAAAATTGAAAAAAAGGATAATCGTCATCGACTAATCATCTTTTGTGTGTCCTTCTATTACGATTATCATTTTTCTTCTTCGCTTTTCCTTTAACCTTCTTAAAATTGTTTTTATTTTTAAGTTGATGGTGGCGAAAAAGGTTTTATGATTCTTATGAGATGTTTTAGCCAAGGGGAAATTGTTTGACCAAATGATGATACCTAGCTTGAAAATCGATCAATTTATGACAACAGACAGATACTTTTTAATCTTTTAAAAAACTGTGTTTTTTCTTTTTTTGGGTGCACATTTGATCTCTTCTAAGAAGTAAAGTGTACCAAAAAAATAATTTGATACAATATTTTAAAATCCTTTAAACGATATAGAAAGAGTCATCATTATTGAAAGCAATTATATATAAATATTCAATCTTCAAAATCAACTCAATTATTTTTTTTTTTTTAACTAAAAACTAAAACAAATTAATAGTACTTAGAGCACATTACCACTACAATAATCATTAAAAAAACAATAAAAACCTACAGAAAAGATAAAACTGACCTTGGAAGTATGAGTTCGTAAGCTTGATTCCGTCGCGAAGCCTTTGCCACAAATGTTGCAATGAAAAGGACGATTTTTTGCACGCTCCACTTGAGCGTCGTGGTTTCGTAAATGTTGCTGGAGGTTTGATAACTGGATGAATGCCCGCCCACAATCAGGTAAATGGCACTTGTACGGTCGTTCACCTGTAAAATTTTAAATTAATTTAATTGAGAATGATCTAAAATTAATGTTACAAGAATGATAAATTGTTATAATTTTGTTTAGTATTTTTAATATTACACTAGTCTTTTCAAAGGTTTTTGATTTCTTGAGCTCGGGACTCATAATTACGCAACTGGGTCTTTTTTCAATATATTCATTATAGTTATTATTATTAGTTTTCCTTTATTTCTCATTCTTTGGTGTTAATAGAATTTAAGAGACCGTGGGCCCAATTTAACTAACTACTAACTACAAACTAATCTTGGGTATAAAATGTATTGCATACATTTTCTGACAACATGACAATAATGATCTCAGCTTTTTGTATTTTATATAGGTATAAGTTTATCACTAATAGATATTGCTATTTTTCAATTTAATTGGAACTATTTGACATTTTTTTTATTACATGTATTTTTCATGTTTCTTCTTAATGCTATCGCTACGTCTATTAAGTATGCCTTTGCTTGTTTTTTGTGAATGATGGTGATGTCTGATCTATTTTTCTCCCTTTTGAAGATTATCTTGTCGTCGTACTAGATTTTGATGTCACTGTTTTCAACGACAGCTTCAGAGTTCAAAAATGATGTTGTACATATTTATAATGTATATTATCTTTGCAACGTTATTGTGGACACGCCGATATAATGTGGTCAATTGTCTCTCCTTTTCCACCGCATCTACGACGCTTGTCTTCGGCAGCATCAGGGATCTTCATGACATACCGCTGATAGTTCCTTGTTGGGATGACCTCGTCTTGAATAGGCAGCATGAAGCCTTCTATCTCGGAGTACATCTGTGTGACATATTGACTTCAACGTTATGGTTCTGCAGTGAATAGTAATATTTTCTGTGTATTGCTTTCTTGGGACCATTCTGCTAGTTTATCGCTGTTGTTTTTAAATGTTGTGTACCTACTTGGTTATTTCCAAGTTACAATGGCGTGTATTTTTCATAGACTGTTACTATAGCTTGAATGAGATTTGATGTTCTGGAAGCTGCACTGAAGTATTTCTTGAGTGTATTTTTTGTCGTGTCAATAAGAGCTCGGCCTCTTAGTTTTCCTGGGAGAACCATTTTCTCCTTGCAGGCTTTAGGGTGATGGATTTGGTGTTTTGTGAGAGTTGTTCTCACTTGCCGTTGGTATAGCAAATGCATGAATTGCTCCTTGCTCCTAAAGCGTGATTTGCTTTAAAAAAGTTTTTTCCATTGATTTAGCTAGCTTATGTATTCCACCTATAACCTCATTTATGAGCTTTTCTTTCATTTTCATTTGATTGATTCTACTCCAAGGTAGATATTTGTTGTAAAGGTCTTCTTGCTTCATCTCTTCAATACAGAATAGCTCATCGGTATTAGTTTCTTAGACTTTTCCTTTATTAATTGATATGGTTTTACATTTATCTATGCCAAATATCATCCTTATATCGTCACTAAAGAAGTTATTTCCAGGAGGCGGTTAAGATGAGCATTCGTTGACGCGTACAGTTTGAGATCATCTATGTAGAGAAGGTCATTGCCTCCTTATATGTTTCGTTCAGCATTTTACTGAGAGGAGGCAAAAAAAACCGTCAACCATTAATGTGGAATGCTGTTAAAAGCCTTCTTGGCTCTTGCTCTTGCTCTTTACACCCACGTGCTGCTCTGACACAACCTTTTTGTTCCTCAGCCATCATATTATTTGCCTCCAGACGCTCCTATAGGATATTGTTAATGCATCCAGCTAATAACTTATAACGGGTGATTTTTAAGCTGGTTTGGTTTTGGCAACACTGGTTTTGACAGCTGACGTGTGTTTAGTACCTTGTGTCACTGTCAAACAGCTTCAGTTTGGTTTGCAATTTAACCATGGATCGTCTTACAAATGAACAACGCTTGCAAATTATTGAATTTTACTATCAAAATTCGTGCTCGGTTCGAAATGTTGTTTATCGAAAAATTGTGTTCAGCGATGAGGCTCATTTTTGGTTGAATGGGTACGTAAATAAGCAAAATTGCCGCATTTGGAGTGAAGATCAGCCAGAAGCATTGCAACAGCTACCAATGCATCCCGAAAAAGCCACTGTTTGGTGCGGTTTATGGGCCGGCGGCATTATTGGGCCATATTTCTTCAAAGATGATGCGAATCGCAGCGTTACTGTCAATGGTGAACGCTACCGAGCGATGATAACAAACTTTTTTTTGCCCGAAATGGAAGTTCTTGACTTGCATGATATGTGGTTTCAACAAGACGGTGCCACATGCCACACAGCACGCGAAACAATGGCGCAATTGCGAGGCGAGTTTGGTGAACAGTTAATTTTACGTTTCGGGCCGGTCAATTGGCCGCCTAGATCGTGCGATTTGACACCATTAGATTATTTTTTGTGGGGGTATGTCAAGGCTAATGTCTATAGGGACAAGCCCGCTTCGATTGACGCACTGGAAGCCAACATCCATGCATTCATTCGTGAGATACCGACCGATATGTGTGAAAGAGTATGCCAAAATTGGACTCAGCGGATGGGCTACCTGAGACGCAGCCGCGGTCAACATTTGCATGAAATTATCTTTAAACATTAAATTGCAAGGTTCAAACTATCGATTCAAATAAATATTTCATTCATTTTTTCGAATTTTTTGTGTTTTTTTTTTAAAAAAAGTTCTAAACCTCTTAAAAAATCACCCATTACTTACAATATCGAGAGACTCTTGAAGGGTTACCATTAAAACTGTCTGTTTAAGGGAAGGATCGATGGAAATATTTCCGGTTGTTGTATTGCAAGGTTAAAAAGTTCAACTAATCGCCTATGCGTGCTCCTAACTCTTTTTAACCATAGTGATTTTGAATCTGATCAGGACCTGAGGCTTTCCAATTTTGTGTTCGAGAAAGCACTGAATTAAGATTTTCCGCAGTCACGGTGTAGGATTCAATTGTAGATGTTGCAGAATAGCGTCTTCTGTCCTGATTCATCCATTGTGCGTTTTCGTTTTTGTAGTGCACATGCACTGTATTTCACACACTATTTTTATCCCAGGCCATTGGCACCAATTCTATTTGCAATAGACAACAAACTGTAGTTATATACTCAGTTTTCATCTACGTCCACTCCATTCAATTATATGGTTATTGCCACTTGAGGTTTAAAATTTGCTCAGTCAAATACATTCGCCTAAGTTCACTGTCCTCCGCGATGTGCATTTTTTATGCTCGAAATTTGATCTTGTATATTTGTGTGTCGTCAAAGGGACATGGGCATAGTCAATTTAAATTTAATAGCTCATCAAAATTATGAATCAGATTTTGTCACTGTTCATTCATTTGCATAGAAAATAAGTGTATAATTAAGTTCTTAGATACTTTTTTGTATAAATAGGCTTAGTTTTTGGAAAATAAATTCATATCTTACATCTTACTTGATGTGTGCATTATTATTACCTTCACTTTTGCTATTGAAACCTTTCGGCTTGGGGAGGCCCACATAGTACCCCATATATAGCTTTGGTAGGTGAGGTAGGGATTAGCTAAAGTAATATTACACATTGTGAACAATTTTATTTGCCAATATTGATGACCAGTGACTTTCAATGTGCCCTGTTTTTGGGATATCTAACGATATTCGATTCGAGGCATCATTATTATCTATCAGTGGATAGTAAGAGACTTCTGCAACGTATAAGACCTATCGGGTAGACAGGAGAATTAATCGAAACCTAGAGGATGCTTAAATACATGTTGAAACTGGGACAGAAAAATTCATTGGTCTCAGAGAAAGAAACTCGATCTGAAAGTCTACAGTAAGGAACCTTCTCGAAATTCCAAGAGATGGCATGATCAACTAATACCTATAACTTGAAGAAAAACTTCCAAAAGTATTTAAGTAGAATGAGTGGGTCGGTAGGCGCGAATCGGTGAATTACACTCACTGATGGATCGAGAATAACTGAGGACACTGGAGAAGGAATTTTTGAGTTAGGCAAAAATAACAAGGTAACACTTCATTGGGTACCAGGCCACGCTGGTACTTAAGTACTTGAAATAATCTTAAAATAATAACAGGTCTCTTCACTGGCCACTGCAAGTTTAGAAGACACCTCATACTCGACTTGATGAGCAGCGCCGAACATTATATTAGGTAGTTCCGAAGCATCTTTATAGTTTAGTTTTTTACTCTTGTAAATTACGAACAGTAAATAAATATAAATATATGTACCTAAAAACAATAAATAAATAAAATTAAGCTATCAAGCTAAGTTAAGTAAACATAACAATAAAACAAACATGAAATTAATCTCTTGATTTGATCTTGAAAATATATCTAAACAGTATAAAACACTATTGGTTTCTTTGATGTAATGGAGTATTGGTTCGTTTCTTCCATTGTTGCTTCTATGTTCTAGAACCACGTATACTTAGGTAAGAACCAGTTCGTAGACTTCTGCAGGGGAAATACAAATTAATTCGCTAAAGCAGGTATGAGCAATTCATATGATAAATTAAAATATCTTTGATCATTATTATTGCAAAGTATCTTATTTTTATCTCAAGCGTTTGCATATGGTCTGGAATATCATTTAGATTAGATTAGATTAGATTAGATTAGATTAGATTAGATTAGATTAGATTAGATTAGATTAGATTAGATTAGATTAGATTAGATTAGATTAGATTAGATTAGATTAGATTAGATTAGATTAGATTAGATTAGATTAGATTAGATTAGATTAGATTAGATTAGATTAGATTAGATTAGATTAGATTAGATTAGATTAGATTAGATTAGATTAGATTAGATTAGATTAGATTAGATTAGATTAGATTAGATTAGATTAGATTAGATTAGATTAGATTAGATTAGATTAGATTAGATTAGATTAGATCAGAATATCATTTATAAAAAGTATAAAAACAAAGGCCCGATGTGATTTCCTTGTGGGAATCCTAAGGTTACCGTAATAACTTTGGATTTAGTTGACGAATTTTGTTTTTATAGAGTTTTTAGAGATAGAATTATCAGTAGTTTGTTTTAAATGCAATTTAAATATTTCATACACTTGGGGCAGGTCTGAATTTATAATTAAGCTCTTCAAATCTATAGAATTTAAAAATACTTTCATTGCATCAAAGTTACTTCGTTTCTAATCATAGAACGTTTGAAATATAATATATTAATAACTTACAATTAATTAGTGGACATAAATGATGCTGATGATGATTTTTTTCGAAAGACACTTTGAAAATTTATTGATCAACATCGAAATTATGGGATAATTTACAAGTCTATCTCGTTAGAAATACCTCTATCAAATCTCTTTGTCATGGCAAACTTTGCTGGTAAGGTGATAATCATGGGAGGCAAAATACAAATATAACCAAATAAATTTAGTTCTTACTCCTCCTACGCTTTGGTAGCAGATATTAAAGTTATCATATCGAGGGTTAACCTCATCAGGAACAACAGCATCATCAACAACATCATCAGCATCAGGGACAGCATTTACTTTGACATCATTATCAATGGCGGCATCAGCAACTTCAACAGAAAAATTTTGTGCATCAACGACACAGATATCTCGAACCACACTAAAATAGATATAGGGAACGAATTATCCTCTCTTTAAATACCCCAAATTCTACAGTTTCTCAAAGAAACAAATTTGGAAAGTTAACTGTAAATGGGCAACCTCATCCAGCTTTGGTTAAGGACACAATAGATCGCAAGGTCGCAGTGTAATTTAAAGATTTAACAGCTTAGGTACATGGTTCATTTGACTGGTATCTGGCCAGTAACGCTAGTGAAGATTTTCCCATAAAATAAATTTTTCTTTTTAATTTTGCAAAAAGGACGTAATGTATTAATAATTATTCCTTTTAGATGTTGTAACGCTAACGGAATCGATTACAAAAATTTCGAACTTTTACATTTGAATATTTCGACATCCAAAACCTTTAAGAAAAACAATTATCATGTGGCTTCGGTGGCAATTTATATGGCGTCGTCGCATCGTTAATTTGTGCTGTGCTGCTTCACGCTCGATGACGAGACTTTTTGAACCTTCCCTGAGATCCTGAACGTGCAGATAAAATTCATGCCAAAAGGTTGAAGTGTTTGTAATAAGTACGATGTGCAATACGATTATGTCGTCACCGTCGTCGTCGCACTATGTGTGAAATTCTTTGCAAAAAAAATTTTTACCAATTTTGTAATTTTAAGCCTTTTAGCCAGTGGCATAATGGTTAGTGTATAGGACTGTTAAGCCGAGAGTATTGGGTTCGATTCACGGCCACCATATGCCACCTAAAAAACAGAAATCTATTTCACGGGTTACTGCCTCTTGTGAAGAATTGACAAATTTTCTAAGAGTATCCCTTGTCATTAAAAAGTGCTTCTTACCTTAGTCGTTCAGAGTAGGCAGAAAATTGTAGGTCCGCAGAAATGGCTGAGGGTTGTAAATCACTAGGTACTGGTTCTACACGAGCTGTCGGTCCATCTAATTTATTTATTATGAAGGTCTTATACATTCTTTAAGTCACAAAAAGTTTTAACTTTGTTCTATAGGTAACTAACAAGAATTCTTAGTCTATAATAGCCGTGTTTTATTTTCTACGGATATGTATCAGGATCATTTTTCAACACGTAATACAACAATAACTTGAGATCCAGATAGAGAACAGGATCCCAAATTGTTGTTGTACTACGTATTGAAAAATGATCCTGAGCCAGATGGATAAGTTCCATATGCGGATCTTCGTAAACTGATCCTGCTTATTATCTGGACAACATGTGCCAACAAACACATGAAAATATTCAACACACAATTAAACAAAATGCACGGCTGGGTCGCACGAACTTGTTCTTATGTGCGATTACACTGTGGTTTAAAGTATTCATGGTACTTAGTACTTACACTTTAGACTGAAAAATTGTTTAAAAAAACAATATAATAAGAAATAAATTGATTAAACAACTTCTGAAGCTGTTTTCACACCAACCCAATGTACACCATCCCATTACTTGCACAAATCTAGTCGAAAACGATAAAAATTGAAAAAAATCATATGAGTTTTGTTCCATTTTGTAACGTTTCTCAACCAATTTTATCAATGCGAGTTTCAGAACGTAGGCAATGGTTCAGTTTGAAGTTCCGATTTCCTTATTTTCCACTAAAATTTGGTTTAATGATGAAGCAAATTTGCCTTATTTTTGCTGACAAGCAACAGAGAGCTACAAGAGCTACGGTTTGGTTAGGTATATTATGTATATAAATATTACTGTTTATGGAGCAAACAATTATAAATAATAAATTAAGAACAACCACGCAAAAAAACAAACTTTTAAACTCTAAATTGACAATATCTAACACTTATATCACAGTTGGGCATCAGGTACATAAATTGCTATGGCATAGCAATATATCGCAAACTATCGCTCAAACGATATCGTCTGACGATCATCGAGTTACGGAATGACCCCCCAACTTCTGGTTTTGAAAAGTGGTAAAGTAGATACTTCATTGTAGGTGTGGCCGTGGTTTCCATTTGAAACACTTCTTTTTTTAAATTGTCCCTCTCGCCTAAATGAGAGGAGATAGACCAACCCCATAGGTAGTTAAAAATTATTGTAAACAGGACGCCCAGTATAACGAAAGATATAATGTCCAGCCAATTCGTTATATCGAAATTTTATATCGAAACAGTTTTTTCGAAAAAAAAAGAAAACATAATGGAATTTCATATTTCTCAGAAATTGTTTTAAGGTGAACTCCAGCACTTAATTCATCAATGATATTAACTTTTTCAGCTATAGAGGCGCTTTCGAGCTACTATCATTTTGCACATTAAGTCAACAAAATTTTTAAAGAAGACGCTCACTTCCTATTAAACATCCACTTAATTAAGAATCAACAACCTGTGAAAGGCGTGTAACCAAAACAAAAACAACAGATTACTTTTACCGTTTTGTGGTGAAGGCAAACGGTAAACGCAAAAAAAACAATGGAAAATGAAGAACCCCATAGATATCAATCGGCATTCGTTAAACTGGACGTCCAGTGTATCAAGTAACTCTACAAGAAATAGTAATTATTTTTCGGGGAGAAAGTTAGTACTAATTAATTTGTACGATATTGAACTTGAGAGGTATATGTTGTATACCTAACATTTACTGCGATAAAGTTTTTTTTATCCAAAATCACTCCAAGATTCATTTTAAACAATAGCTATGTTTTCGAAGTATCTATAGTTTAATATTTTTGACTATTTTCCAAAAAAAAAAATATCTAGTTTTTTTTTTATGTAAAAACAACGTTCACACCTTTTCTCAAATTCAAGCCATAATTTTATGAAAAGGGGTCTTATCACACAGTAAAAAAAATTATATTATATGATCCGCATTTATGAATATGAATTTAAGATATTATAGGTATGTAATTATATTTCTTTTGCACAAAAACCTGTTTAACTTCCTTAACAAAATAATATAAAAAGCAAAAATAAAAACGCCCAAAGCAACCATTCCAAAACCATTGTACAAAATATTCAATCAGGTGTGAATGCCAACTGAGAACAACACTATACTTCTTATTATGAATTGCGAATAGAATGAGGCTAATGAGCTTGAAAAAATATAAAAAAATTAAAGAAATTAATGACAGACAGAATCACAATCATACACCACACACAAGCAGTAAGAAATTGTATATTTTTCAGTTGAGAAAACATTTCATTTTACATTCTTTAGTGCAAGCACATATAAAATCTTTGCTTTTATCTCATTTGTCATCAAATAATGACGAGTGAAATTGCTTTCCAACCTCTGGCCCTTTTCGAAAGTCTAATACAAAAATGTATAATGTTAGATAATTCAAAAACTTGTCACTGCATCCATGATAATTATTCCATTAGCCTTTACTGTCTGTTGCTAATCTTAAACCAAAAAGGAAAGGATAAAGTGCAAAAAATATTCATTAAATTACCTTCTGTCTTTTCTGAAGATAAAAAAAACATTTAAAGATTGCTATGCTCTATACACTATACATTCTGAGAGCAAGTGACAGGATGGATTATATAATTTTTGATATAATCACATTTGTCTTGGCGACGACGGACGATTCATTTTTTTCTATCTTTTGCTGTTTTCTTTTGAGTCATCCTTCGAGCACTTATGATTTATTAAAATTCAAGTTTCTCCAACGAAAAAAAAAATAAATCAAATTCAGTAGTACGGGAAAAAAAATTGCTAAAAGTTTAATATTGCAATATACCTACGTTTTTATATAATGAGAAGATGAATCCTTAATGATTCTTAATTGCAACAAAAATAAAAGTCTCCAGAGTCCAGATCCTCTTTAAAATCATAAAATAAATTTTAAGGCAAGGAATTTTATTGTTTATGTACAAAAAGACGCGGCGGCAACCACGAGTCATTGATTTTTCGTCCTGCAGAAAATAAATATAGGTCATCGCGAGGACAATAGCCCCGAAAAGGGACACCCTTTCTGCATTCGTATAAATAAAATAGGTCAGAAAATATGTTTTTTTTTCATACCTACCTATCACGCACCCGAAAACAAAACGAATAAAAGTAGGTAGGTAGATATACAAAATATATTTAAAGTGGTAAAGGGTTAACTAAAAAAAATTATATTCAAAACTGAACACCTGGTTAAACAGTTATTCTCACACAGCATGTGCATTATAACGCGGAAGTTTAATACAGTTATTTATTTTGCAAGGAGCGCGGAAAAAAAATTACGGCAAAAAATCCCCTTTTCACTTTGTAAAACATCCCTTTTGGAACATTACCTTCTTTGTCGATTAAGATCTCGTTCGAACCTTTTTTTCTGATTGTGGACAACTAAATATAGGTATAATTCGAAAGAAGAAGGTAACTGACCATTTTTATGGTGTAGGTAGGGCTGTTGTGGAGAAAATTTCCAATTAAAAGGACGATCGTATGCCTTCAGATGTACGATAAGTTAATATCAACAATATTATTATAGTAATTGCAAGTGAAAAGAACGTAGGTAGGTATGTGGAAAATATTATTCAATTAATAACCTAGAGTTATTTTTTAAAACAGAAATAACTAGGTACACTTTGCTATAAAAATCACATCTTGTTGTGCTTGTACTTCCTATAGGTAGGTACCTACCTAATCTTAATTGACATTCATACTTAAATGTCAACCCTTTTTGTTTAAACTTCCCCCGCTCCAAGAAGTAAAAATTATTTTCATGGTGCGTGCGGTAAAATGATAAAAAAGGATCATGTCACATCACACTGACGAGTTTAACTGACCGTGTAAATGCTTGTAACGTGTAATTAATCGTTTTTTTACTTTTCTCGTTCATTGTCCTTACGGCTGGAAAATATGAAACAAAGGGTTGAAGGATGTTGGCTGATGATAATAATGGGGGCACCCATTAAATAATATGAGACACACAAAATTAATTGATATACCTATAGGTATAGGTATACCTACCTAACAATATTGATATCAAATTTATTTTTTTAAATTGATATATATTTAGGTGACACAATATTAATCAAAAATGCAATTTTAAGATAGTTAAATTTACGAAATTGGGGTACCTAAGTTAACTATTTTTAATAAAATTGATATTTGACTTCAGAAAATATATAGTCTTGATTCTCTTAACTTTTTTTTTTACTCTTAAAGCACATTTCAGTTTAAATATTAGGTATATATTTTTTCTTCTATTTTTTCTTCTTCATGGCGTGATTTTTGCTTTTCGCTGGGTAAATCTTTAAATGAAAAAAAAGAATTTATTATTTCTGCAGAGGTACTCGAGATTAAACAAAAAAAAAAGAATAAATTCGTAGCAAATCGGAGAACTTGAGACATGTCCAAATGAGGGTGGGCACTAAGAGTAAACAAACAGGCAACATAATTCAATGTCTAGACGCATTTTTAGGGATAAAGCTTTTTAACTCCGGATTTTATTCATTTAATAAAAAAAAACATTAATTTAAGAGGGGCATAATATGACATGAGGACCTTTATTTTTTTTATGTAAAAATGATACAAGAATAAAAATGAAAATATTAGAGAAATACAGTTTCAATAAATATAAATGTATAGGTACATTAGACATACATCTTTGCACGTAGAACTTACAAAAAACCTAAAGAGAAGCACTCACATTGCAAATTTGGAAGGAACAGAAAATGAAAGAATATTTACCTATAGGTATTAAATATTTCAGAACAAAGATTACATTAGAGTTTCGCACTTTGAAGGTCTTCTCGAATATCAATCTCCTGTCCTTTAAATCAAGCATTTTTTTAAATTAATGAATTAATAATAAAATAGATGATTTCATTACATTAACAGGAGAGAGTTCCTTAACTCCTTACTAGGAGATGCAACTTTGAAAGCACTTAATATCTCTCAATTGTTTCTGTTTTTCTAGAGAGCGATTGTTCACTGCATTACGTTTTTTAATTTAAGTTAAGTTAAGTTAAGTTAAGTTAAGTTAAGTTAAGTTAAATTAAGTTAAGTTAAGTTAAGTTAAGTTATAAGTTAAGTTAAGTTAAGTTAAGTTAAGTTAAGTTAAGTTAAGTTAAGTTAAGTTAAGTTAAGTTAAGTTAAGTTAAGTTAAGTTAAGTTAAGTTAAGTTAAGTTAAGTTAAGTTAAGTTAAGTTAAGTTAAGTTAAGTTAAGTTAAGTTAAGTTAAGTTAAGTTAAGTTAAGTTAAGTTAAGTTAAGTTAAGTTAAGTTAAGTTAAGTTAAGTTAAGTTAAGTTAAGTTAAGTTAAGTTAAGTTAAGTTAAGTTAAGTTAAGTTAAGTTAAGTTAAGTTAAGTTAAGTTAAGTTAAGTTAAGTTAAGTTAAGTTAAGTTAAGTTAAGTTAAGTTAAGTTAAGTTAAGTTAAGTTAAGTTAAGTTAAGTTAAGTTAAGTTAAGTTAAGTTAAGTTAAGTTAAGTTAAGTTAAGTTAAGTTAAGTTAAGTTAAGTTAAGTTAAGTTAAGTTAAGTTAAGTTAAGTTAAGTTAAGTTAAGTTAAGTTAAGTTAAGTTAAGTTAAGTTAAGTTAAGTTAAGTTAAGTTAAGTTAAGTTAAGTTAAGTTAAGTTAAGTTAAGTTAAGTTAAGTTAAGTTAAGTTAAGTTAAGTTAAGTTAAGTTAAGTTAAGTTAAGTTAAGTTAAGTTAAGTTAAGTTAAGTTAAGTTAAGTTAAGTTAAGTTAAGTTAAGTTAAGTTAAGTTAAGTTAAGTTAAGTTAAGTTAAGTTAAGTTAAGTTAAGTTAAGTTAAGAGTTAAGTTAAGTTAAGTTAAGTTAAGTTAAGTTAAGTTAAGAGTTAAGTTAAGTTAAGTTAAGTTAAGTTAAGTTAACTTAAGTTAAGTTAAGTTAAGTTAAGTTAAGTTAAGTTAAGTTAAGTTAAGTTAAGTTAAGTTAAGTTAAGTTAAGTTAAGTTAAGTTAAGTTAAGTTAAGTTAAGTTAAGTTAAGTTAAGTTAAGTTAAGTTAAGTTAAGTTAAGTTAAGTTAAGTTAAGTTAAGTTAAGTTAAGTTAAGTTAAGTTAAGTTAAGTTAAGTTAAGTTAAGTTAAGTTAAGTTAAGTTAAGTTAAGTTAAGTTAAGTTAAGTTAAGTTAAGTTAAGTTAAGTTAAGTTAAGTTAAGTTAAGTTAAGTTAAGTTAAGTTAAGTTAAGTTAAGTTAAGTTAAGTTAAGTTAAGTTAAGTTAAGTTAAGTTAAGTTAAGTTAAGTTAAGTTAAGTTAAGTTAAGTTAAGTTAAGTTAAGTTAAGTTAAGTTAAGTTAAGTTAAGTTAAGTTAAGTTAAGTTAAGTTAAGTTAAGTTAAGTTAAGTTAAGTTAAGTTAAGTTAAGTTAAGTTAAGTTAAGTTAAGTTAAGTTAAGTTAAGTTAAGTTAAGTTAAGTTAAGTTAAGTTAAGTTAAGTTAAGTTAAGTTAAGTTAAGTTAAGTTAAGTTAAGTTAAGTTAAGTTAAGTTAAGTTAAGTTAAGTTAAGTTAAGTTAAGTTAAGTTAAGTTAAGTTAAGTTAAGTTAAGTTAAGTTAAGTTAAGTTAAGTTAAGTTAAGTTAAGTTAAGTTAAGTTAAGTTAAGTTAAGTTAAGTTAAGTTAAGTTAAGTTAAGTTAAGTTAAGTTAAGTTAAGTTAAGTTAAGTTAAGTTAAGTTAAGTTAAGTTAAGTTAAGTTAAGTTAAGTTAAGTTAAGTTAAGTTAAGTTAAGTTAAGTTAAGTTAAGTTAAGTTAAGTTAAGTTAAGTTAAGTTAAGTTAAGTTAAGTTAAGTTAAGTTAAGTTAAGTTAAGTTAAGTTAAGTTAAGTTAAGTTAAGTTAAGTTAAGTTAAGTTAAGTTAAGTTAAGTTAAGTTAAGTTAAGTTAAGTTAAGTTAAGTTAAGTTAAGTTAAGTTAAGTTAAGTTAAGTTAAGTTAAGTTAAGTTAAGTTAAGTTAAGTTAAGTTAAGTTAAGTTAAGTTAAGTTAAGTTAAGTTAAGTTAAAATCTAACTAAGTTTGGTCAAGTTATCTGTTTAATTCTAAAATCTAACTAAGTTTGGTCAACTTATCTGTTTAATTCTAAAAACTAACTATTTCTGATTTTAACAGACACGTACCTTGTAGGTTTATACAACACGCTCATATGAACGTTTAAACTCGATGTACTAATAGGTGGTGAAGACAGAGTTGAAGACGCTGACATTTTTTATTTAGTATAAGAAAGTTGGCTATAATTGCATGGTACCCCTATAAATATGTGATCAGGGGCCCATTGCACCAACCACTTATCACTTATCACTTAGCAACTTATCATACATTTTGATAATTTTTTGTTGCACCAACAAGATTATTTGATAAACATTTTTTGAGTTTTGATAAGTGAAAAGTATACTCAACTTATCAGATAAGTGTTGCACCAAACAATAATTGAGTGGCTCTAAATTTTCGATTTGATTTTGGTCATTTTTGATAAGCTTATCACTTAAGCTTATCAAAAATGACCAAAATTATCATTACATATAATGCATATAAATAATAATAAAATAATATAAACTGGATATTTGTGTTAAATTGCTTAATGGAATAAAAAAAAAAAAAAGTAAGAGAAGAGGGTAGATTATTTTTGTAAGCTAAAATTTTTTTTTGAATATTTTTTTTTTTAATTTTTTTTTTTTTGACATGTTTTTTGCGACAGTTAATTTTGTTGGCAAAATTTTGTTAACTTGTTTTGTTGTTAATTTTTTTAAAGGTTCAATAATAATAATAAAAAATGCTTTTATAAGGACTACCCATGTATAAAATCATGTAAATAATATTACAAACTGCCAATTAGTTAAAAAGTAATGCAAGCAAAGTAATTCGAAGTGAGATCTCTACCCCTTTATCACCGTCATTCCTATGCTCATAGGTACGATAGAGAATTAAAGGGTAAGAAAAATATACAGGGTGTCCCATAATGAATGGTCCAAAGGGTGTATGGTGAAAGGTGAGGTCAAGACCTTTCAGAATTCAGTGGTTCACACTGATCTAGAATTGTGCTGGAAAATCAATAATTTTAAAAATTGAAAATAAAAATTAATTCGAAGATATTTTTTTAAATTTTTTCTTATGAAATAATGAAAATAATTGCTTAGTTGTCTTTAAGCGAAATAAATATATTTCATCAAAATCCGTTAATAATGTAAAAAGTTATTAATGATAATCTGGGCAAGACCCCGTATTAAAAAAACCAAGTCAAAAAATATTGACTTAGAAAATTATTTATATCAAGACTCCTATTAGACGTATAGCTTTGCAGTCTTGTACATTTATTTAAAGATTATTTTGGATAACAATATAAAAATAATTATTTATCTTTATTTTGAAGTGTTAATACCGAATTTAATTAAATACTCTATTAAATGTATGGTAAAAAAACTCTACTCCAAATTGTTTTTACGTTTTTTTCAGTGTAGACGTGCAGAAATGGGATTTTTTTTTCAATGAGTCATATGTATGTCTTAATGAGAGTATTTTAAGACCTTAATATTGAAAATCCGCTGAGGATTATGCAAGATAGAAATTAATTTATTAACCTATCTCAATTAATTTTTTTCATTAAAATCAATTGTGGTTCTGCCGTCTCTCCTGTTGAATTTAACGGTATACTACCACTGACATTTTTGTAGAAAAGGATTAGGGCAATTAGTTTGTAGTACATTATTTTTTGATATTGTAAAATTTTTCATCATCTTTTGCATTTAATAAAATAAAAATCAAATTAACAATGGTTTCATGCATATTTCGTATTGAAGGCGTGGCCTCACCCCCTTGATTTTAACACACAAAGTAGCCTCAATTCTGCCGATTATTTTAAGACCTTAACCTTGAAGATTGGTTTATTTTTAAAAAAGTTATGGCTTTTTTAATTAAATTTAATCAATTTTTTCAACTTTTTTTCTTCACAAAATGTGCAAAACGGTAAATTCCTCACTGAAAGACGATCGAAGCGAACGAACAAACAGAAAAAAAAACTTATCAATTGTGTGATAAGTGCTTAGAGAAGAAGTGATTTTGATAAGTTTGGTTTTTAGTTGGAGAAACACTTATCATTTTCACTAAGCAAAAATATTATAACTTGATAATTGTTAATTGAGTGAAATGTAAAATGGCGTTGGGCAACGCTTATCACTTACACTTATCAGAATTTCTTTAAATTGATAAGTTGATAAGTGATTAGTGATAAGTGGTTGGTGCAATGGGGCCCAGGACATATTTGTTAGATATACACAACCAAAATTTGTCATATAATCAAGTTATTCATACATTCGAGTCGAGAATATAGGTATCAAATATTTTGAAAGTTTTTCTTTTACATAGATCCTTGCTTTCATATCGCTGAATTGTAGCATATGTGTAAGTCATTCTGTCTGAATATATATAAGCATTCAACAAATAAATACAAAAAAATAAAAAACCATGAATCCAGCCGTTAAACTTTGTTAGTTCTAGTTAAAATTAAAAAAAAAATATTCACAGTAAATTATGTACATAGGTACACACTGCTCAACCCTTGTCATGGGATCCACGTTAAATCTTCATTTAGCCCTTAACTGAATTATGCAAAAATATGACGAAAGTAACCACCGTAAGCGACAAGGAGAGCGCACGAAAAAAAAAAAAAAAAAGATGAAGAAATCAACCAACAATCTTTGCCGGCCAGGAATGCACCATGTTTGGAATTTATTCCTACCACTTCTGCTCCTTCTTCTTCTGAAGCAGTAAAATCAAAGCGTCAAAGTAGCCCTTGTCCAAAAGCCCAAGTTAAAGAACGATGATTACCCCCAAAACGTGAATGACGAAAAAAGCACGACAGATAAAAATATATATACATACATCCTTCCATCATCGTACGTGCCTTCTCTTGGCTCGTTGGATGGCCTTCTGTCTGCATGGGCATAATTCCAGGATCTGGTTTACTCGTTTTCGTCTTTTTATCGTCCACTTAATCGCTTCTGATGACTTAAAAGCGATTTTTCGCAGCATTTTTTACTTTTTTTGTCGCTGCTGTGTCGAGGCCCAACCCGATACTCCAATAGCTGTTTTTTTTGCCCCTTCTAACGCTGCATATTTAACAGAAATTAAGATATTGAAATTTATTTTCATTTCTGGGCGCCAGAATACGTGAGTTAATGAGTGATTAAGGAAGGTTGCGGTTTTTTGCATTTTTTAACATCCGTTGGGGAGCATCCTTCACAGAGAGAACAAGGATGTTTTTTTGTCTGCCACCTTGCTGGTGGCGTTTTCTTCTGCTTAATGGATTCGGTATGGAAAGTGTTTCGGCTAAAATAACCATCAGCAGAGGATAACAGCCTAATGGATACAGATAACGACAGATAGATTGAATCTACATTTTCACGCTATTTTTGTAAGCACTTTAAAGATGGTCAATGTTTTTTTTTTTCTGCCTGTACATCTTCCTCACTTTGAGTCGATTAATTCAATTGATTATCCTGGTCAATTAGTAGAGTTCGGTTGACCAGAGATTAGTTTTGGCTTAGAATATTCAACAGTAGAGAATTTAAGGATTGAATGTGATGATGATGGTGATGAAGATGGAAACGAAGTTATAACAATGGAAGCACTTTAAAAATATTAAACTAATAAACTCAACTTACCCGTGTGTAATCGCGTATGTTGTTGAACATGTGACAATTGTTTAAACCGTCGATCACAATAGGAGCACTTGTAGGGTTTTTCTCCTGTGTGTACTCTTATATGTTGCACCAATTGATGATTGCTTGAAAATGATTTGAGACACTGTTGGCATTGATGAGGTTTAGATTCAGCACCCATACCGCCAGGACCCAAGCCAACTCGGGGTATTTGCTGAATTTGTTGCATTGCGCTTTTGTGCATGAAGAGCTGTAAAAGGTTATATAGCGAAATACTTATTTTATTCTTTTTTAACTTAAATCTTCACTTCTTAATATCTTAATTGTAAAAATATAAATAATAAGTATTATTCCAAAAGTTTAATGTATTGTAATTACTTTAGTCCTGTGGTGAAGAACTTGTAAAGAAAAAGAAATTGATAGACACATATTGAATTTGGCTTCTTTTACTAGGTACATAATAATAATTTGCAACAATAATTTAAAGAGCTGTTAACAGAGACATTTTTACATAATTTTCCGCCCTGGACATTTTTTGTTTTTTCCGCCCCTACAATTTTTTTTCATCGCTAAAAAAATAGTAGATTGCCAAGTTGCCGCAACAATCAAAAAATTATTTTAATGATTATTAGTATTACATATCTATAGTTTTCAAGAAAAATGAAAAAAAAAGTATCAGACTTTTTTATTTTGGAAGACAAAATCCGCAAAATAAAAAGAAGGATTTCATGTTTCTCTTTTATTTTACGTGGTTAGTGATGTTTTCCTAAAACCCATAATCCCAAAAAGAAAATCCCTAACCAAAAACTTGTAAAAGAATCCCCAATATATAAAACTCTAGAAGACAAAATCTCAAATAGAAGATCTACAAGTAGATGTAAATCAAGCAATAAATTCACGCTCGCGATTAAAAATACAACATGGGATCATTTTAACTCTGGCGTGTAGATGGCTTTTTAAGTTTGGCAAATGGTATCAGTAATGTAAAGAAAAATGACTAGAAATATATACGTACATAAAAAATAAACAACCAACAATAAGGAAAAAAAAGTATGGGTATACAAGACTCTAGTCACTGTATACAATATACATATCGCTTTATTTTCATATAGAATGATCTATATAACATGATCTATTTCTACAAGAAATTTATTTTTGATAATGAGTATAATGATCATTCTTTCGTCTTTCAATACCTATATTCATTATATTAAATATGTAGGGGAGTACTGGAGATTTTTGTTCAAGTAAATATGTACTAATTGGGGATTGTGAACATAGGGCTCCTCCTTTTTCCACGGAGATTTTGTCTTCTTGGAATGCATTTTTTTGTTCGATTAAGATTATGGTTTTTGAGGATTACGTTTTTTTCTCAATTTTACGGCATTCTTTTAAACAGGAAAATCGGTCTGCGATTGAATCAACTGCGATAGTTTTTGCGACGTCTTTTTTAATTCCAATTCTATAGGCTGAAATAACTGCGTACCTACCTATATATTTTCAATGCGTTTTAAGAGATTGCATGGTATTTGAGACGGGTATGAATAAGAATATTTTTAATGCGGTCTAGATATTTAAAAATGAAAAGAAAAAGATTTTTGCTGTATTGTATTTTCCTCTAAAATAATTTTAGTATACAGGGTTGTTTTTGTTTTAATATTATTAATGTGGTGAAACTTTGTAATGCTGAAAATTTGCTCCTTCCAAAATTTGCCGCCTTCCAAAATTTGCTGGCCGGGACCTAAGTCCCTTCAGTTCGAATGATAAAAAATGGCCCTGGCTGTAAATCGCTGACTCAATCATGTCACGCTTTTCAACATTTAAAAGTGACGTATGTATATGTATATGCTGAGTAGGTAGTATATTACAACTGATCTGGTCGTTGCGTTGGTCCAAGAGCTCAGGCAAGAAAGAAAAATAGTCAGCAGAACTCCTATTGGTCAACCATGTTATTTGTAAAAGTGAATGCTCAAAACGTAAGTATAGTATAACAAAGCTGGACATTATTTCAAACAACATGAACACACATGGAAACATTCTGTTAATTTTGTTTATATGTATATAACATATGCTGTACTTATATTGGTATACCTAGAGAACGTCATCAAAAGCCTCTAAACACTTAAGCTACCTATGCAAAAAAAACATATTTAGATAGTCCCTTTTCATACATGCAAACTCTGAGTTTCTAGCAACTTTCAGTTTCTAGGCGAAAAAGGCACAAGGTAAGAGAAATAAACTATTTGAAGATATTTTTTTTAAATTCCTCTTAACGCTCCATCCAACAAATATTCTTTAAAAAGAAACATAAAGAAAACCTTTTATCCTCGTATCACGATTTTTACGTTGCCCTTTCACTTCCGACTTTTTTTTAAAGACTCTGAACTTTATCTTAAAAAAAAGAAAAACAAAATACAATAAATTTCAGAATAAATTAAAAAAAAATCTTTAAAAAAAACTACTGCAACATGTTTGTTCGTGTGGAAGGGGACTTAGGCTTCAGTAATGCATTGAAATCAGCATTGTTTAAAATTTAATTTAATTTTTTATTTAATTTAAAACTAAGAAGAGAGTTTTTTGAAGATTTTATTGAATTTTGTATTAATTTTTTTTTTGTTTAAACTAATTTTATTGAATTGATTTTTTTTATTTTAATGTCAAAAACACCTTGCTTTTTTATAAGTTTTGTAAGTAAATTGCTACATAGCAAATCAAAAAGTGATGCTAATGGGATAGTTACTCATAACGTTAGCAATCATTTCTAGCTCTTCAAGACTTAGGTATACGTAAAATATTTTCTTATTAACTCATATTGTATTGCCAAATTTATTTTTATTGTTTTTATATACTTTTTTTTTAACTTTGCTTCATACTCAAAATACTTAAAGGATTCGAAATAATTCTAACTTTTCATTCTATACGTTTTGCTTTATATTTGAGTTTAAATTTTTATAGAGAAATTTGGAAAGAAATTGTGGGTAAAATGTAACATTGTTTGCTGTCGTCAGGTTAATGTTCAAATTCTGCACAACAGATAGCTGAGTCAACTGAGTAAAAAATCAATTTCGCAAAAAAAAAAAAGAAGTCCGCAAAAAACGCAAAGTACCTCTATAGTTAAATTTTTGAAACTTACGCAGCTCTTCTTTCATTTTTTGATATTTTAAGAGAAATTAAAAGTTTTTTTTGATAATATGTGATCTTTCTTTAAACTCTCCTGGAAAAAATAAATTTTTTAAGTTTTTCTAACTAGCGGTTTTTACATTTAATCTATTATTCAGTATCTACAATAAAATCCCTCAGCAAAAATTAGGTACCTATACCTAAATTATAAGGAGAAAGTGGGAGACTTGAGGCATATTTTGTAAAATTGTTACCTACTAAAAACATTCTCATTATAAATACATACGTATCTATAAAAAAAATCATTTATTTGTCTTAGGCTCTAAATAAATGCAAAATGTTTTAACCCATCAGCGCCAATTGCTTGAAAAAACGACTTCGGCTCCACTGAGAAACTTGCACATACCCACTTGGCCCTTGAAGAGACTTGAAGAAACCAAAACTCGATGATTAAAACAAAACAGAAAAAAAAAACCTTCGTAGGTAAATAAACAATCCCAGGCCACGGACAAAAAAAACTTCCAGCTTTAATGATTAGGAATTCCAGTTATGTTGGATATAAGTAGTTCACGCAATAGATATTCATATTCGTCATGAAGTCTTTTTAAGATGAACTAAATTTAACATAATTCGCGTACCTATTGACAAGGTACGCGTTCACCAGTCAACTGATGAAGATGAATCCGAGTCGCATCGCCGGGAAGAAGTTTTTGTGGCATAGAGGTCGTTAAAAGCTATTTTGAATCAATAATTCAACAAGTCCAATTAAAATAGTGCTAAGTCTTCTTCTTGGCTGATGCATTTCAGTAGCATATATAGATTTCATATACAAAATACCAACATATTGTGTGTCCTAATTTTACACGATTACATTTTTATCGGTATCGACTTCGACATTTATTAATACTCATGTATAAACTACTAAACTCAATTCACAAAACTAGATGGTTAGTTATAAAATGAACCCATCAGCATACGACGGGGATACGCGTCAGGTATATTTCTACATATATACATATAATCCCAATCCACCCATTAGAGAGACAAATAACCAAGAAACATTTCACCAAAATCAAATGTTGTACATCACATACTCGTTTCAAAACATATCATATTAAACCTAACAATCTTAAGCGAAATATTTGCAATTCTTTCTCCAATTTTTTATTTCAAGTTTCGCCAATGACTATAGATAGGTTAACAGAAAAAAAAAATTAATGAAAAAAAATGAACGCATTGCACTTTTTCATACACTAAACTAAAAAAAATTAAAAAAAAAAAACAAATTGACTCCAAGAAAAAGTGAAATACAAAATTAAAAGAAAAAATATTTCCCCCTCACACAGAGAAAAACGAAGCTTCGTACAGAAGAAAATAATTTTTCTATTATTTATTTTTTTGTTTTTTTTTTTTTATATTTTTTTTGTATACGCCTATAGCAGTGGTGTACTCACAGTCGTTTTCGTCTACAATCTACTAACATCCTACACCCTTTTCTCCCTTCAAATAGACCTCGTCTTCATCTTAACGATGAAAAAAATTATATCTGAAAAAAAAACATCCGAGTGGTACCTAGTAAGAAAAAATCTTGCAGATCTGAAAATAAAAGCAGTAGAGGATAAGGCCTGGAACAGTTGTGGCTCCTCCGTTCGTTATATTTTTTAGCTGATTTGTGGATTTTTTCACTATAGCTGGATGGTTTGTTGGAGTTCTTTTCTTATTTGTCTGGTTTTATCTCTACCTGAGAAAAGCACCTGGAATCAAATATAAGGCTTTCAATAGGTATAGGTACGTACGTTTACTTGGTGCGAAAAGAACACAGTGTGGAGGAGACAGTGGATTTCTTTTTTATATTTATTTTGAGCTAGAGAATTTTTTATATAGTCTATGCTTGTCAAGATCCCTTGGCTTGTTCATGGAAATGTAAAATAAAATTGTTTTTAAATATTGGCCTAAAAATTAAATGCTTTATTTTATTCCATTAAACATGCCTTAAAGGAATCTTACCCATGGGTGGCTTTAAATTAGGCTGTGATTTAAGCTCCAGGCGTTGAGCTTTAAAATTAAATTTAAATTCTCAAAAGAATATTCCATAATATCTAAGGCCAAAAAAGTCCGAAAGGAAGGACTTTTGTATTCACCACACTATTTTTTCGCATGCAAAAAAAAAATTGCAACATATAATAAAATAAAATAAAAAAATAAATTTAAATAAAATACAAAATAAAATAAAATAAAATAAAATAAAATAAAATAAAAAAAATAAAACAGCACATCCAAAATTCGTTAGAATCTCAATGAATTAATGAATTTTGCATAACATTTTAGGATCTTTTCGCACCCACTCAAACAAAAAACAACTGAACACCTATCTATCTCTTGAAGTTTTAAGAAGTACGTTTTAACTTTTACCGAGGTTTCATGGACACTTAAAGGTAGCCGTATATTTACATGAAAGATTATAAGATTAGGCACGAACAAAATTAATTAAGTTAAAGGTAGGTATCACTCAAAAATGTATCTTATATACATCTTATCTTATATACGCGTATTTCAATCTACTGATTAAGAGTTTTAATAATTTTTTATTGCAAATGTAACTGACCTCTCACATGAAATAATATGTTACATTACGATTATACCGGGACGCATTGTTATACCATGCCAAAATGTATGTTGTATAACCTCCAACAACAATAACAACACACATCTCTGTAAAGCAAAAAAAAAAAAAAAAAAACAGCATCACAGAATAAAAGCCTCCACCTTCTTCATAATAGTAAGGATGCAAAAAAAAATCAACCTACAAAATCAGAAAAAGGGGCATGAAGGACAGGAAACTATATAGCCAGGGAACGAGATGAACTCCAGGTCTTAAAAAATAATCCGACTGATATTTACGGGTTTTTCGCCGTAATTTATTATCTCTGTTCGGTTTTTATTTTTGCTGTTGCTGATTTTTTTCTTTGACGGTTGTGTGTGTTTATATGAACGTACAACGCAAGTCATTTTATTATTTTTTGTTTTTAATGTTGTTGCATCGTTTGTGTTTTCATTATTTTTTTTTGTAGCCACACTCTTTGTGGCGCATATACTGCGCTTTAGTTCACCAGAGTTGAATTTTCTATTTTTGGGCAAAGAGGCAAATGATCTTTTGACTTCATCAGAAGGAATTTCGTATTTTTTCTACGAATAGTAAGTAAATGTTTGTATACTTTAGACGCCTTCCAATGGAAAACAAAATAAAAAACATATTATGATAAAAAAAATTAAGTGCACTTCTTTTAAAATTATTTTTGATTCATTGTTAAAGGGTGGATAGATGATGATGCAGGTCAAAACACCCATATTCAAATATCTAGTAAATGAATTTCGAACAATAATAATTAAATCTTATTTACTATACCTAATATTTTATAATTTTTTTGTTTGCATTTCTTAAAAGATTTTTGATGAACAAATGCCTTGATAAATTGGTTATTTATAGGAAACACCTTTTATGTAGATATACATATATACCTATGTTTTATAAAAAAAAAGTCAGCATAAGCTAATTTTGGCCTTGCTTACATTGCCCTTATACCTTTATGTGTAGGCCTCGATTGAAAAAAAAACTCCAACAATATATGTATGTATAAAAAGCAAAGAACAAACAAATTAACATCATAAACACATGTTCTGTAAGAAAACCAACAACATTTTGTTATTTGCGAGCGCATAGGTATTTTGACATTGAAAAAAGCTGATTAAAGATTAAAAAAAAATGCTAATTATTTCAATTTTATGCTTCCACTGGGTATATTTCCACATATTTTTAATTAATTTAAAATTTGTTGAAAAAAAAAGTCTGGCTTGCCAGCTTAGCTTATTGCAATACAAATAAATGATGATGACGAAAAACATATAGGTAGCAGAATCAAAACAATAAACCAAAATAAAATACGCCGTACACAAATAAAAATTAAAATATATGTCTATCAAAGGAAAGGAATTAATTTACAAAAACAAATAGTTCAATAGTATAGAATATTATAGTGCTTCTTATGAAAGACGACCAACTATATACAGTTGTATTTCGATTGATAAAGAAGAGTCTACCCCATCAGCGATCGGTGACGAAGGAGGCAATGTAAACAAAAATACGATTGAAAATAAAGTTTAAAAAGTTTACATACATACATATATAAAAAAAATATAAAATCGTTACAGTGGAATACAAACTTTCAAAAGATTCAGATTTTGGATATTATTATTTATTTTTTTGTTTAATTTCATGAACAAAACTAACTGTTTGAGTTTGTTGTTAATGATCGATCACATGTAGCACTTGTAACACTATCACGATTATCATCATGAGCCGGGAAATAAAATTCATTTTCACTATCATTTTTATCACTTGAGGCTGTATAGCCATCATTGTTATGATTACATGTTATGTCAAAAAGGGTTGCACAAATGCGCGCCCACGTCTATAAAAAATAAAAAACTTTTATTTAATTTTACTTTTAAGAAAACCAAATTGACAAGCTTGGATTAAAATAATAAAATAAAAAAATAATAATAATAAAGCAAATCAGCCCAAGCAAAAACTAACAAACGAATCGATGGCGCGCTCAAACGTTTGTATTTGCGCGATCATCGCGCGCTCCACAGTGTTGTCTGTGGGACGGAACGACATCGGTTGTTGCAGTTTGCCGCAGCACAGTGCAGCCGGCGCTTTGCATTATTGCTGCTGCAGTTTCGCTGCCCTCTGTGTTGCACACATTGGCCTATGTTCGCGCATATAGTCGGACGGATGGATGGTGAGGTGGACTGCGCGATGGAGTGTTTTGCTTTTACACTCCCGCTGTAGATCACCACTTCCATCCTTACTTCCCCCTTTTACAGCCGCGCGCCGTACAAACTCACTGTCTATAGAGCCAGAATTGATGGCAGTCTTTATTAGTAATTGCAATGTGATTATGGGCAAAGGATAAAGAAGCGGCGGTGGAAGCGGCAGCAGTTGGCGTTGTGAGTTTGATTAACATACTGCGACCTCCACTTAACTCTGCGTTCTGCAGCGGCGCGACGCAGCGCGGCGGATAGAATAAAGTGCAAATAAAAGTTCTACTCGTATGTGGCTATCAAATTGGAGAGTGATTTGATATAGATTATGATTTAGTTTTCTTATCAAAAGAGGTGAGCTTTTGTCATCGCGTGCTTTGGCGTAGTTTGTTGGATGGGATAGCTACTTATGTATATGTATGTATGTAGAATAATGCGAAAGAAACACAAATGTTCTTTTAATTTAGTAACTATAAGTACCTACCTAATCAATAAGAAAATAAAGAAATGTACATGTTTTGTGTTTACATAATTATAATCATTGGCTTATTAAGGGATTTTTCCTAGGGGGCAATCAGCCAGCTGATAAGCCACCTATAAGTTTTGAATTTCGGTAGTAAATTCTACTAACTTATTCGATTAAAGTTAGAATTATTTTTTTTTTTTGGAAAATTGGTATAGATTTTAAAAATACAGACATAATTTGATGTTTTGATGCGTAAAATTCTGAACAGAGTCGATTCGTCGGTATTAGTTACTGATTTACTAGCTTTATCGAGGTCGCACGATTGTGCTTTATTGGCACTACTACAATTTCCTCATGGCACGGGGACACGAAATAATTAAATATGGCATATTCCAATTTTTTTACTTAAAATAAGACGAATTTTGACAAAATTATCTGTACCATGTATAGTAATAATAATAAATTGAATTGAATTAAAATTTGACAAAAACTCCTATTTTTTGTTGAATACATGAATATAGAGCAAATTATCACGTGGCTTTATGGTTAGTGCGTACCTAGGATTATTAACCGCGGCGCCACGCACCGTCTAAGGTCTTGCATTCTATTCCCAACCTTTGCCACCTAGAAAAAAAATATTGAAATGTTTTTCACGGATTACTGCCTCTTACGAGGAATTGACATGACATCCTGGAAATATCTACGTCATGCTCGATTTTCGATTTTTAAATTCAAGTGTTCGTATAGATACTTCTACATACTACTGCCTAGGTAGGTACTTATACAAACAAATTTTATTTTAATTAAAAAAAAAAATGAAAAATGCAATACTGCAGAAAGTTTTTGCCCAACCCTCCTACTTTAATTTATTAGCGGTGTTTGATGGTTAAATGCAACAAAAAATACCATAAATTTTTAACTTAAGAAAACAATTTTAGTAAAAAAAAAAACAATAAAATCATGAAAAATCATACCTACCTATACCTATCTGCTTAACTAGGTACCATTTTATTAAAATACTAGGACGGAAAGTGAAAATATAATTTATATAGGTATAGGGACTTCAAACAACTCTTTAAAATAAATTTTGTTGGCAAGCTCCAATAATTTGTAAACAAAAATATACCATCAATCTAAGATCGTAACGCCATCTGTTAGCGATCGCATTTTCGTGAGAGACAAAATTTGCCGAGAGTCAATTCCGTTCGATTTTTGATGTGTAAACTATGCCAGCTTAGGGTAAACTAAAAACGTGGAAATTTTTTGTGACACATTACGTTGTGATCTTACACGTTACGATACGTTGATGTAAATTGGATACGATCAATATTGGGTATGTCCGTTCGTACTTCAAATTAAATCGAAAGATCGAGTTGAGTTTGGGTTGAAATTTGGTTGACAGTTCGAACTCGTTGCGTTCTTTGATGTAAAACCAGGAATTGAATATTTAATTTGATGTTTACACATCTTAACCAGGAGTCCCGGCACTCACACTCTTTTTTTATTTCTTTTACAATTAATGTTTTCTCGAAGTCTGATGCGAGGAAAAATCCAGATGTCTCGATCCCAAGTAACATTGTTGGGGCTACTAGAAGTTAAATTGTTCTTCTAAAGTTCTTTGGCAGCCAAATCTAAAGCTATAGCTATGTAAAAAATTATATCCCAGCTTCCTACACAGTTTATCAAAACAGTAGTATCAAAAAAACAGAGTCGCAATAAAGCGGATATAAATCTGTTTACGAAACCTCAATAAAAAAATTGAATGCCAATATTTTTTTTGTATTTAACTAAAAAAAGAAATATCTATCTACGCCCCCCCACTTAAAATCACACAAAATTGTATTTTGTTTTTGAAATAAATTTATTTCGCCTTTGAAACATTTATTTGTTCAAAAATTAATTTTTTTTTTACCTATTGTTATTATTTTCTTTTTATTTATTTGACAGATTAATATACAGAATTTCGAAGATGCGTTGTAATTATGCAAAGTACCGGCAATATTTAACCGAAAAATATTAACTTCTGTCTTATTAATTTTCGTAGGAATAATTTGTATTTTTGTTATTTGCATCTCTTAGAAAATTATGCAGGCAGTCTACGAATCCTAGTATAGAAGCGTATTAATGAATGAACTCAATCAATTAGCTGCAAAATATGAGCTCCTTTCAAAACAAATTAACACCACTTCCAGAGCTTATATTAAATAAGCTTATATTAAATAAGCTCTGGAAGTGGCGTTAAAGCTTTTAAACAACTAAAAATATTTCTTGGTTTCTTATCGTGTCGTCGTCGGCATTACGAGATCTCTTCGTAGTTTTCATTTCTTATTATTAGGTACAGCCATATTATTCACACATCCAGATTAAAACGTAAATCCGGATGTATTTACATTAATTTTGTATAATTTAAATCCGGATTTAAGTTCCAATCTGAATCGAGTCAATAATATGGCCGTTAATGAAATAATACATAGGATAATAAAGCACTTCTCGTCGTCACGTCAGAACTCTAGAAAGCGATGAACCAGGCCGAGATGATATTGATATTTTTATGATATTAACATGGTTGTGTCGTGTCCCTGTTCAGCTCTAGTTTTGGTTGTTGTTACTGGGCAATATCAATTTACTTGATAAACAAAAGGATTGATTCTGAACCATACGTTGTAAATAGTTATATTGAATATACCTATAGGTAAACACCCAAAATTGCCATTTGCAGTCTTTTGGGAGCACTTTGCATATTTACCATGCCTAATTAATATATATTTAGGTAGGTATCTATTCTTTATACAGGGCACATGCAGTCATTTTCATGATAATATATATCCACGCACACATTTATATTGCAACGGCTGAGTGAATTTAAGTTTTTTATATTTTTCTATAATTCACTCTTGGACTGGGTTTTTTTGTGCTATCATTTCACGTTCAATGATTTCGTTTGCAGTTTGTTATTCTTATTACCTATGTATACATATATTTTGTATATAACTCCCCTCCTACGTTATACCTTTGAATTGGCTCCTCAAAGAAAATGAATTCCATCCTTATACCTACATACCTACCTAACTAAATATTAAATTTCTTTCAAATTTAAATGTGCAGCTAATTGAAGAAACAAAATTAATTTCCCATTTTAAATTGGATTTGTATATAATATAGGTATGTACTTATGTACATATTTTTTTATATAATCCCCTCAGTCTTCGAGAAAAAAAAATATCAAAATAAAGTGCCTCTTTGCATTGGTCGCCAGACTATACCCACCAATCTTTTGGATTGGACCCTTTTCTGGTCATGCGGAATATATATTCACTACAAGAATTCTCTTTGAGCACACAAATACAGAGAGGCGGCAAGGATATAGAATAGGAAAAAGACAGAACATTTTAGTTTTTCCTTTTTATATTTTTTTTTCTGCTATCCTTGTAGATTTTAAACATGTTTTTATGTTCTTCTTTTTTTTAAGAAACTTTCTTTCTATCTCTGAAAAATATTCCTCTCTTTTGTTGTCGGTGGCAGTGTGCCTGGAGGAATTTTCAAACCATCCTTGTTGGATACTTTTTATATATAAATTGGGTCCACTGGTCGTTTGGACAGTATAAATAGAAAGTAAATTTTCGCAGGTAGGTACCTACAGACATGGGAGGATAAATAATAAAGCATTTTATGGAGGACACTTCCCTTATTATTTTGGAAAAGTTTTATTGAAAAGTAGAAGAATCTTAAAAGTTCCCTAGGAAAAAACTTTTAAAAAAAGTGTGGTTATAGGTACCTATGTGTTACAATGTTGAATTTTTTTTACGTTAGGTACTATATAAATTATTTACAGGTTCTTTGGCCCATTGTGTCATATATTAGATATTAATAAAAAACTAAATTTTAAAGGAATGTAAAGCAATCAAGTCCAGGTTTTAGCTATAATATTAGGCAGCTAATTTTTTAAGACGTTTTCGGCCTTGTATAGGGGCAGGAGGGTTTTAAAGCACTGTCTGATTGGGTTCAAATTTTTCTAACTTTTGATCTAAGGTTTGCATTGACAATTTGTAGGTATACCTTTTATGAAACTTTAAAAACATGGAACATCTCTAAAACCAAGAATCGTTATTGAATCCTACGATTTTTTTCAGGATGCTTTTTTAAATATTGAAGTAAAATAATTGATTTAATTAATTCTGTGCAAAATGGTACAGGAAATCAAACATATTTTACTGTAGCTGAATTGTTATACGTTTAAACCTAATATTGCAAAATTTACAGAGATTTGGTATAAAACTACTTAACTACTGAAAGAATTATTACAATATTTTTTGTAAATATAACACTATTAATTGGTTAATTGGTTGAGAAGGAAAAGATACATAAAAAACTTCATTCAATAGATGAGATGGAGACAAAGGGAGGGAATAATTGAAAAATACCTCAGTCAAATCAGCGAAAATATATTGGTGTATCACAAAATAAATAAATAAATAAATCAAATAAAAAATAAATAAGGAGTTTTTTTGTGATAACACACTTGCAGTTAGACTGCCAAACTTTCTCACCATCATATTAATAGGTATTGAAGTTTTGAATGAAACAACAAAAAATAAATTGACAAACAGAAACTTAAAAACAAATATAAAAATAAATACATTTACAAATAAATAAAAAAAAAATAAGCTCATATAAAAAAATGTTATGTTATAAAGCTAGATTTGAAATGAGGTAGTTTTCAAATATTCCCTCAAAGTAGGTACCTTCCTACAGGATAAGTTACATAGAGATGGGAAAGATTTGTTATTCTAAATAGAATTCTTTCAATATTTGTAACGTTATGTAATTCTTCTTTCGAATAATGGCAAGGAAAATTAAGCATCATTTTCAAAATTTTGTTTTGCATTCCTTGCAACCTACATAAGTAGGTATATGACTTTTTGTACATTTTCCATACACAGTTGATCCGCACAGTATCTATGATACTTTGAAAGATTACTTAATATATTATCAATAATTTATAATCATCACTATAAGCTTTGAATTTCTATTAATAAAGGAATAAAGCATTTTTATTGTCAAATTATCCTGGTTAAGTGTTTGTTAGACACGTAATCCAAAATTTAAGGTTTTGTCAAGTATTTGGCACTCGATTTCCATTCTGTTTGTGTTCCGATAGTTGCTAGTCTTCGGCTGGATAGAAGACAAGATTTTCTTTTCCTTGTAAAAAAGACGGCTTAAGTCTTTCTAGCACTTAATTTAATTTTCCATTTATTAAAATAAATTTGAACATTATCTAAGAAAGATTGCAAATTGGTTTTAATAACTAAACCATTCGAATCCGATAAAATAAATAAATGCAAGTATTATCTGCAAAGATAGCGGTTTCACAGGGCCTGAACTTTGGAAAATCATATATATAATATTATATTATATAAGAATGGTCCTAAAACAGATCCTTGGGGAACACCACCAAAAATGTCTTTGGAATCTGAGTATGTGGAATTAATGAAAAATTTAAATGATTGTCTAGTTAAAAAGAATAAAATTACTTTATTTACGTGAGGTCAGGAGGAAAATTCAAAATTTGTAATTTATGAATCAGACCTTTTTGCCTTAGCGACATCAAATAGTAGGTACTAAACCTGTGCTTTTGGCTGATGGAAAGTTATTTTAATATCATTGCATTGGTAATGCGGTGTAGATATGTAATGAAAAGTACTGTGGTGGGATCTGAATCCAAATTGTTCTGCTGGCAAGATATTACATTTCGTTCTTTTTTCGCACAAAATTAATTGCTTGCACCATTAAATTGTATGCGAAAAAAGACATTTAAGTTTTATTCGTGTTAATTCAACATTTTTTTTTTCTTAAATGGTTTACTTTTAGGTTCCATAAACCACACTTATCATGTAGCCTATTCATCATGAGCTGTAAAGATTCTGGTGAGTAAGCCAGCAGCACTACATCATCCGCAAACATCAAACGCATATTCTTCAGCTCCTAGTAAACAGTCTGTGAGATCATCTAGTTTTACACCGGATTTCGTTTCAAACCACTTCGATACATGTTCTCCATTCCACACTGCTGCTATCGTTTCTTCATACAACCTTTGCAGCACTCGGCAAATCTTTAACGACATTCCCCTCCTATACATAGCTTTGTAAATCATTGAATTCCTGTATTAAGTCAAGTCTAATGCTGATCTAAAATAAACGAAAAAGGCATAGATCTCTTCTTGTTTTGTTGTATGAAGGATCCTGCTAGGCTTTTTAAAACAAATATTTGGTCTAGTTTTAAGTATCCCACTCTAAATCCTGCTTTGTTTGCTTTGAGGAAGTCTTCTGTTTTTATCCATTCCGATTTTTTAAAACTGCAGTAAATATTTCGTAAGTTCCATTTAGAAATGATATTACTCTATAATTCAACGGGTCTGATGAGCTTTCTTTTTTGTGGGAAAATAAGTGTTTCTTTGAATGGCTGAGGTGTAATACCTGTTTCATAATGTTATTGTATACAATTTGCAGTTTTTCAAGCAACTTGTAAAATTCTGTAAACAGACATTCCGATCCAGGGACCTTTCGGTCATCAAAAAACTAAGTGCGTTTATTATTTCTTGTTTTGTGATATAAGAATCCAGTATATTGTCGTGGAATCCGGGTACAGATTATTAGAAACGACACATTATTTGTATCCCGATTAAGCAATTCCTTAATGTGCACTCGAAAGTCTTCAGCACTCAAGCTATACAACTAATTATTGAAACTGTCCAGGTAAGTTCTTCTGCCAGTTTTCAGAAATGTATACTTACACCTTCCCAGATTCATGGCCTTTTCATTTAAAAAGTGGACGGCATATAGGCTTTAAGGTCCACTACAAATTCTTTCCAGCTCCCCTCTATTAGACAGTAATCGTCAATCGAAGTTCCTAGGGCACTTTATAAACGTGAATTCACCAGTCGTATCATTTGAACATTTGCTATTTAGTATCCTTAGACCATAGGAATCGAACTTATCCAATAACTTTTTCACTATTACGATGTCCTGGGAGTTGCGAATTATTCCCTTGGAAGTATTGATTGTCCTTTCTTCTCTTCCCACTCGTGAGTTGAGATCGCCCATTACCATAATGTTTAGTAGCGTTTAATGTGGGTTCTTACTAGCCCTTCCATGATTATGATGTATTGTTGCTGGTACAAATTTAAATTTAAAGCTTTTAAAAGCTCTTAAAAAGCTCTAGCAAAATACTAAGTCTTTCTTCTGTATCAAAGAATTCATATTGAAAAATTGTTTTGAATTTTTAGATATCTATAATTTAAAAAAATCTAAGGATAATAACTTACTTCCTAATCCATGTTCTTTTTTTTTAATCTACTACTCTACTACTTGGACAGACGGCATTACAAAATTAAAAAAAAAAGTGGCATCCCTTGATGACTAGTTTGAGAAGCACTGGGGTTGTCATCATCAATAATCTGCTGCAGTACTTACATTATACATTTTTGTCATCTTCTCTCACTAAGTTATTATTGTGAAAATGCATGAAAAAGATTCTCTTCGACTTGAAGTTTATTCCCACGAATTTGTGTTTTTTATTAAGTATTTTACTGTACCTACATTCAACAATGAATGCTTTTGTATCGACAACTTTCTATAACTAACTCTAATAATTGGAGTGAATCTTTTGTAATTGGGGCCAAATTACAGAATCCAATAAATAAGCTGTGGAGGAATCAGGAATCAAAATTGAGTCTGATTCCCTCTTCAGCTCATTCATGGGACTCTGTTATCGAGGTGATTATACTATTTTTTACAATTCAGTTGTGTTGTCCACAACCATCTCTCTGTTAAATTGGAAACATTGTTTATTTTTGCAATCGAATTAAAAGCCTTTTTCAACTTTTTTACAACAAATTATGTTGGGCGGTAAAGATATTAATTTTGCTGGAAATTAAAAATGCATTTAACATGCTCGAAGTTTTCATGATTAACATCCGCGGTTGTTAATACCTTTCTGAATTGACATTAAGAAGAATTTTTTTTCCATTTCAAAAAAGAAAAAAAGTCAGCGGGTGTTATTTCCTTTTATTTTGGGAAATAAGACCCAGCAGGATTTTTGTCCGTGGGACTAATTGCACTTCAACCTTATTTCTTATCGTCGCGATGTGTTATGCCTTTGCTCCTGGTGCAACTTCCATGAAGTTCAAAATATACATTTAACTTTATTTATTTATATGTATATAGACGCCCCATATTAAAGGCTCACAGTTGTACCGAACCAAGTAATAAAAAAATCCAAAACTAGTGCTAACATGTGCGCAAATTTAAACTCTATTCGAGCCTGTAATGAACTAAGTCAGAAAGTGTTTCATTCCTAAGTTAATGATAGAAAATCAAGTCAATGACTTGCATGTAAATGGGAGTTTATTTAATTAACCTCTTAATGTCTTCGAAATCCCTTTCTATGACTTTGTTCGACAAAGCTGTGAATCCTCCATGCTCCATATCTAACTACTGGTTTAAGCTGGCTCAACCACGATATTTACAAAAATAATAGTTTAGAAAGTTAAAATCTAAGATTAAGATAATTTCCTTTAGAATCACAATAATTGATCGGTTTACTGCATTTGCATTCGCATCATTTTATCCATCATGTGCTGTGCTCATCAAGTAGATATACCTAAAACATATAGCTAACCCAAACTCAAGACAAATTTGAGTTCAGTTGTAGGTATTGGAGGTTGTTTAGGTTTAATTTTAAGAATGAATAAATTCAAGCTGCTTTTGCAAATTATCTTTCGAATATTATAAATTATTTTTTCTAATTTAATTATAAGTTAAAGCTTATTTATTGAAATCACCTTTTTCTATCTTCTGCGTTTTTTTAATTTTTAATTTTATACTTATACATATATCTTGTACCTAGTTGATCACCTCATAATCAGCCTTATTGTATAAGTTTCACCCGATAAACATTCCACCAGCAAAATTTGACATTGCACTTTTCGACTATTGTGAGTTTCACCCAAAATTTCATGTTCGAAAAATCCCCCTTATTGTGAACATTCATTACGGGCGGAATGTAATCCCATTGACAGCGTAATTTTTCACTTATTTTTAGTAGTTATTTTTCGGATGAGACTCACACCAAGGCTGAATAATAATTTGCGTTATGTATATTTGTTTGCAAAAATATTATAAAGATGGAATTTTTTGTAAATTAAACAAGAAAATTATAGAATGAAGAAAACACAATTTTTCGTTTACATATTATAACATTATGTATTTAGTGCTTAACTGAGCAGTTGTCTGCAAAAGGATTTAAACACATCCGAAATGTCATAGCTGTAACACCTATATAAAAAGGATGATCTGAAGCCCGCCTTTGGTAAATGCAATTATGTAAGTAAATAATATATGTATACATATATAATTCCAATATAATTTCAAAATTATTTTCAGTTTGTTTGTCAGTAGTCCGCGGCGTATACTATTACGCCGCCGTGCGTCGAAGGTCTTGGGTTCGATTTCATCGAAAATAGTTTTATTTTCGAATAATACATATATCCATACTCCCATTCCCATTTCATCCATTCTTCCATTATTAAGATTTTTACTTGAATATATATTATAATAAGAATTTAATTTAATGCCTATCCTTTGTCAACTGTACCTACATAGTTTGGATAGTTTGGTATATCTATCTACACCATACTATCTACTAAGTCCAAATTCAATATTCTGCTATTCAATTTCTTTTTGTTTTTTTTACACTTTCTTAAGATAGCGTCCATTGTATCTTATTAACTTGTTAATTTTAAATTTTTTTTTCCGAATTTCAGAACTTACCATTTCAAAAATAAATATTTTAATATTTTTATCAATAACTTTTTAAAAATTTCATTTCGATTTTTTTAAGGAATGGATTTTAGGGGGAAGAAATTGATGAACAAAATCATACGTGTTTTCAAGTATAAAATTTGTTTTGTGTGAAAAAGAAACAATTTAAAGAAAAATATTAAATTTAAAAAGATTAATTATAAAAAAACGCATACATATACATATCTAATGTGTAAACATAATTAATATATACTCTTCGAAACATTGATGACAAAAATGATTATGTTTTGTGATGGAGGTGTTTTTTGATTATGTTGGAAATGTATAGAAATATAATCAGAGAAATATTGAAAATAAAAATGGGGAAGGGGGGATATGGGCATTGGACATTGGGCATGATTTAAAAATTGTTTCCTGAATTTTCATAATTATTTCTGCTTTAGTTTTAAATTATTTTCCTTACTTTTTATGTACCTAGATGTAAAAAATAAAAATGACTCCTATCTCTCAATAATACTTATATTTACAAATAAAAATGTTGGTAATTTGTCTAGGTTTTTAACATTTTTTTTTTACTGAAAGAGGAGAGCTTTCATCTTTTTTTTGCTAAGTGTGTAGGTACCTAATGCTTCAAAATATAAGTTTGTTGACATGAAAAATCACATCATAAAATAGGTACCTACTTTAAGCTCAATTTATATACTAATCTGAGTGGAGTTAAAAACCAATAAAAGTGTTATTTTTTCTAAAGTTTCAAATGCGTATTGGTGTCCATCATACATCGTTCCTAGGTAAGTATACTTAGGCACTCAGGTACCTATTTAAAATAAATTAGTATGCCGACTCTGGATAAATGTCGTAAGACTGTTAAAGAAGTTAATAAATATTTTACCGAAAGTTTAAAAAAATCAATTTTAATTAAAATTTTGCTTAAAATAAATTTTCTGTAAAGAAATATTTTTTTCTCCTAGTAGGTAGATTTATACAAAACTATATTTCCAAAATGCATCTGTAAGATTTTGAATAATTTAAATTTAATAAAAAAAATGTTATACTATTCTGTATTTTATATTCTCTGAAAATTAATTGATCCAGAGAATAACTATGATATTGCGCGAGAATTATGATTTTTACAAAAAAAAAATTAAAATAATGCTTTAACTACAAATTATTAACAGGACATTTGGGGGAATGGAGTGGCAAGGATTTTTTTTCATATTTTGTCCTTAATGTGGAAGAGTACTATACACAACGGAAGAGATGCCAACTCACTCGTTGCAGGGTTGACCAGCATTCTTCTAGGGTGCGTTCACTTATTGCTGCTGCACTATTCGATCTGGATAACTGTAGCTGTTATTATTATGAATTTTTTATTATCATTTCACATATGTAGGTAGGTAGGTATTGATTATTATTTTATAATTCACACATTATTCCATTTTATTTATTTTTGTATACATTTCCGGTTCAAATTGTGTTTATGAAGAAAAGAACAAAACGATATATTTCTTATTAGCTTTTGTCTATAATTTAATATTTGTTTATGAAAAATAAACAAATTAAAAAAAAAAAATCACACAAATAATACTTAATAATTCTGTCCTTAACAAATTAATTAATAAAAGTAAGCATATGCTTTAGAATGTACAAATGCAATCTTAAACAATTGAATACCTATATCTATATATATTTTATTTTGTATACTTGTACATTCAGTGTATATTATTTTATTCTATCAAATATATCACACACCACACTCTTGTATAAAATGTTTGCAATTGAGACTCAAGAAATTACAAAACCTGGGAAAATTCAACATTAGCCGTCGGCAAATGAAATAAAAAAAATTGAAATGAGAACAAATTAAATAGATGGCAAAAAAAATAATATAGGTAGGAAGGGAACAAAAAAATCAAACAAATGTAAAATAATTTTTGAAAACATAATTTTTATTTAAAAACTTAAAACTTAAAAATACATAAGTTTGTACAAGCACATAAAAAACAGCAAACGAATTAGGTATCCAGTTGAAATCAATTAGTTACATTTTCATCTTCATAGTCCAGGGTCATTTTTGGTTTAAAAACAAAAATAACAAACTTATTAGAAACAAAATAACAATAAATAGGTAGGTATAACTTTTGTATCCGTTTTTTTTTTTTTAACAATATCTTTTGTTTGCAAAATATCACCTTAAACTGTTTTCTTATTTAAAAGGACAGTTTCACAGGCTTTTTTTTTTACTGATGGTCACTCGCGAATATTATTTTAGCTCTTCAAAAGTCGTAATAGTTTCACGTTTGATGTTTTCAAGCCGAAAAGGAGAACCTGAACCGTTGACATCGATGTCGCAAGTGATTCCCAACTGACAGGGTCACCGAGAAAAATCCTATTAGAAAAAATGGATTTGTCTTGAGAATATATTTAACGACAAGGCAAGCGCACGATAAATAATAAGGAGACGACGACGACGACGACAGCGACAGCGACAACGAAGACGACTACAATGAAAAGAACTATCTTTCAATAACAAAACATCATAATAAGAATGGTTTCCTTTCGCGTCCTGAGTGTGTTGTATTTTATATCAAATTCAAAGAAGGACTGCGTGACTCTAGAAAAAGTATGCCCTTTCTAAGACACAACAGAGAAAGAATAATATAAAAAATGAAAGAAAAAAAAACGCTTGTACCTATTTTTTGTATTTAAAATCTATGAATTATATACGCATACATCCAAGAACCAGGAAGAAGACACAACCACCATTAACACAGAACGACGACAAAAACACCACTTTACCACTTTCTTTATTTTCTATCGGAAATTTGAGTGAGGGTAGGGCCGGGAAAAGAGAAAAAATCCTTACACATCCCGGCAAAAAATTAAAAAAAAAAATCTACCCTCCAAAATACTTTAGAGAAATCCCATCCCCTTCGAAAAAGTGCCAGCACCACTACAACTGTGGAAAAATGGTACTCCATTAAAACATTAGACTGTTCTTTGTATATTCCACAGTCATGTTTCTTTACTCATCGCTCGCCAACCCATAGCCAACGTCGTCGCTGTCAATTTCGTCAGAGCGTTACCGTCAATATCTTCGTCGACTCCTTGCAAATAAAATGGAAACACAATTTTGAGTTTTGTTTCTGTGCGACTGTTATCCTGAGGAAAGGCCAAGTCGAAGGAATCGAACAACACACCAACACTGAGAAAACAAAACCACCCACACACAAATCCAAAACACTAACTGAAGGAAACTCAAGCGAGCGTACAAGAAACGTGGGATGAGAAGAAACAAGAAACATATATTTACATGATTGAACCCCGGCAAAAAATTCAACAAACTCTTTCGTCCACAAGACGACGACAACGATGTGACGGAATGAAACGGAAAGGAGAGCTCAACGTCTGCTAGTGTTGTATTTATATTCCTTTCATTACTGAACGTTTTTCTTTTAGCTCCTTTGGTCCTGTCCCTGTCTCTGTCCCTATGCCTGTGCCTGTGCCTGATCCTGATGATTTTTTTTTTCTTTCTTGGTTGCTGTATATTTTTAAGGATTTTTTCATTTCATATATTTCATTAGTTGTTTCGCGCCTTAAGTTAGCACCAAAATGTACTTATTATTAAGACATACACACACCGACACCTAATTTTATCTTTTATAGAAAATTTCTCTCTCTCTTTTTCGTTTGTCCCGTTTGCATCTAAGACATTTATATTTCATAATTACATTTTATTCTGCTCACTTTTATATTTGAGCGTAAAAATTTCCCCTCTGTATATTTTATTTTTGTATTCATACCATTTTTATTTTATATAGAGTTTTTATATGCCCCGCCGCCGCCATTACCTGGGTAACTATTTAAAGCGTACTAGGTATGTATAGTTAGGTAGATTAGCTCTAGAAAATAAAAAATTAGGTTGGACTTGGTAGCTTGGATGGTAACTATACCTAAAGTATGTATGTATGTATGTAAATATGTACGAGTATTATTTTATTTTTTGTTTGTTTCTGATTTAGTATAGATATCAACAAGCGTTTCGTCTTGTGTGTTATATAAATGAAAAAAAGGGTATGTAGTAAGGTACTTAGTACCTACCACGGGAAAGCGAACAATCAAGAGTTTTTTATGATTCGGAGAGAGGAGAAATACCTTAGGTAGGTATCTTTTTATGTTATGATTCTATCATCTCGAATAATTTTGGGGGTGAGTGTTCTTTATTTTTTTTTTTAATATAGACAGGTATCTCGGTTCGAGAATGAGTGATTATCTAGTTCACTTTTTTTCCCATATTTGAGCGGTTTATTGACCTAGTTTAATGCAGGTATAAGGCTGTTGTAGGTAATGCATCCTATAAGTACCTAGCTACCTACTTGGTGAGACACATGTACCTAAGAATATAGTTTATTTTGACTGCTTTGCTTTATATCTACCTTCTTATAGGTACCCACCTACAGTTGTTTTCATTAATATCTTCCTATTCCTATTCCTATTTGGTTATTTATAAACAAACAAAAACTTAAATTGATTTTCAAAATAATCTATATACCTACTCCTAGCGACTATATTAATATAGGTAGGTACCTAGGTTAGATACTAAGGTGCCTTCATTAGGAACAGCTGGTAATAGATTCAGTATGTACCTAAACATAAGTGATTAGGAACAGGCAGTAATCTTTAAAAATTTATAAAACTCAAGGCAAATAAATTAAAATATGCTTTTCAATAACGACTGCACTCCCTAGGATCCTAGTATCTATACAGAAAGGCGCTTAGGAAGAAAAAAGAGATAGATAGGTAGGTATGTAGGTATATGTAGGAACCTAAACCTAGGTATCTAGATGGAAAATAATAAACTAATGGAAAAGAGTTGCAAACACGGCAAGTAGGTAAACACTATTGGAGGCGACGAGGATTTGATTCAATACTAAACCAATACACTAGGTAGGTATTGGGCTGTTAATAGGTATCTACTTAAAAAAAAAAAAAGCAAATAAATACAGGTAGGTCCCATATTATTTACATTTATGTAGAAAATGTAAGTTAAGTTCAAATAAAATAGACCCGACTCCAATTCCAATAGCGTTTCTATTCTACTCGATATGAGCTTATTTTGAATATAGGTGGGTAGGTAAGATAGTATAGTGCTTTTGAACAATGTCCTTTACACAGATTTATTTTTAATTTGTTATCAGTTTGAATTTCTTGTTTTTTTTTTTACGTAGGTAGGTAATCATCGATAATATTTATTAAGTCCCTGGAAATGCATATGTACCTACCAATCTAGGTGCTTACAACAAGGTACAATGAGGTTTAAATTTTGAATTTCTAAAATATTTTTTCAGGGTCAAACGATCAAATTTTGTGTGTGTGTTTTTCTGTATTAAAGTTTAAGGGAGTTAAATTTAAAGTCCAAGTCCTAGATCCTGCCTATTCTTAGTTTCTTCAATTTTAATAGGTAGGTACCTAGAATCCATAAAAATATTTCATTTCCTTGCTCAGCAGTGTCAGTTATTTATATGTACCTACCTAACTACATAAGTGTCTTGAAATATACTTAGCATCAAAAAAAAAAAAGAAACGGAGCGCACTCAATGTAAAATAGTATTCAGAATACCTACCTAACTACCTACCTACCTACATATAAAAAAATATAAAAATATAAAAAAAGGAGAATAACTGTCCGTCTGTCCCACCCATAAAAAAGGACAAAATAGGGTACAAATGAGGAAAAAATAAGCATATTTTTTCTAAATCCCTCCTCCTTGTATATATATATATATTTTTTTTTTTTTTATGTATAACTTTTCTTTCAGTTTTTTTCCCTCGTCCTTTTCTACGATGAATTTTTGAATGTGTATTTTAATTGCTTGAAAAAAAAAAACCAAAGGGCAAAGAGAATTGGACTAAACAACCACCACCATCATGGTTGAAATAGTGTTTTTGTCTATATTTTTTTTTGTACAGTGTACATAAGTGAATGAGAGTAAGAAAAAAAAACTATTTTTCCTTATGTACCTAGTGTCCTTTGTCGTGGTGTGAGTTTTTTTTTCAAATAGTTTTGCTGTATTTTTGTTGGACTGTACTGTACCGATCTATGTATGTATAGCTTTACAAAACGAAGGATATAGGTAGTAGGTAGGTAGCATAGGTAGAACTTTTTTTTGTCTGACTCTTTTTTTATTGTTGCAGACGAAGTGTAGTTAGGGAATATATAAAGCTAGCTAGAAATTTTGTATACCTAACTTGAAATTGATAGTTAGGTAAACCCACCTACCTATCAGTTAATAAGTCAAGTTAAAATAATGAGTGTAATAGGCTTTTGAAAAAAAGTAGGTAGGTATTATCGATTAAGATATAGGTAGGTATAAGATATTTGACGTCATGAATTTTAAGATAGATATAAGTAGGTACATATGTAGCTTAGGTTGGTAGAAAATATAATGTTAACTTGTAGAACTAAAACATATCTTACTTTTCATAATTAAAAACTTTATCAGACATAGGTACCTACCTACCTACCAACCTGTCTACAAATAAGTTCTAATTCTAATAAGTAACTAACAACCTATTAACCACATCAGGAGACAACACATCTACCTACCACCTATGTAACAACGAAACTGAATATAATAGATTAAACATTTTTTTTTTAATTTAGTTACTTTCTCGTAAAATATAAATATATAGGTACCTAAAGAACCAAGAAGGAAACGCATCATCTACCTACATAGCTTACCTACTCAAAACCTAGTTTTTTTTAAAGCAACAACTAGGTAGAAGCCAAACTACAAACTTATCTCCGATATGACGTTCCACTTTGTATGACTAGACATTTAAGGATTTTCCGCATACAAAATGTCCTCTCTTGGTTCTTTCTTCTTCTTCTTGCTTGTTTACAAAACCTTCTTCATTTAATGTGGTAAACTTGTGTAGCATGTAGTATATTGCATTTTGGCGCTGAAAATTATGAAAACTTAAAAAATTTAATCCAAAAAATAAAGAATTCAAGTACCTAGGTATCTGGTTTGGTTTGACCAATGTAAATATATTTCCGTAGTCTTAGGTACCTAAATCTTTTCATCAATGGTGGTTATACTTTAAAAAAGGATGCAACATTTGGTTTTGTCGTTTTCTATTTAGGTAGGATGCTTCTTTATAATCTGAGGAGCGAGGATAAATGATGAAGAGTTGTTGATATATACTCAAGGACACAGACGCTTGTGGCGGAAAGAAAAACGAGTAAGGCCGCCGTAGTGGTGTATGTACGTAGATTGTAGGTATATGATTAAGGCAGAAAAACCGTGACATTGAAAATTAATTTTGATTTCTTTGCTTTTCGTACCCGGTACATATACATATATATTTGTATGCTTGCAACCGACGACGACACGGGGTGTGATATAATGTGGGAGTCTGGTGTTAAGAGGGAAACTGTGTCTGTGTCGTCATTGAGACTGGGGGTTTTTATACATCACGACTTTGTGCACGTCGTCGCCGTATACGTCTTCGTACGTATTCTTTTTTTTTGGTTTTTGGTGTTTGAAGAGAATAAGGAGAAAATGCAGTTTTGTTTTAATTTCTTGAGTCTTAACCGCACTCTCACTCATATTAACTACATTGATTCACACTCAGCCACACAAAATAATAAGAATAAGCTAATAATTAATAACAGGGATTTTTTTCTCAAGGACTCACCTGAATCTCACTGACTAACTTCTCGCTGTTGAACTTGATATCGGGAGTTGAGCTACCCCCAGATGGGGTAAGTGCCTGCGGTGGATGCGATAAGGATGCTGCTGTAACCGCCACCTGTTGCTGTGATAAATTCAATTGTGGACTATGTTGCTGTTGCTGATGGGATTGAGTGTGCTGCGTTTGTTGTTGCATAAGACTTTGCTGCTGCTGTAGTTGTTGCATTTGTTGCAAGTGGTTTGGAGTCATGTGGTGACCTATGGGTATTGGTGTCGTGAGATTGCTGGTTCCGGAAACTCTGGTGTCTCCTCCATTTGGCAGCGATTCGTTTTGGTTTATCTCAACTTGCTGCTGTTGCTGCATATGATGGTGGATTTGCTGTTGCAGCTGATGATGCAGGTGTGCAGAGGCTGGAGTCGGGCTGTCAGCCGATTGATGATTGTTCTGTTCGGAGCTAGGTACATTTTGTGGTGGACTCCTTGGATTGCCGCAGTTTGTATCACCGGATCGTGAAATAGCTGAAGTTGCATTCTCAGAAGCCATTACAGCTTCGGCTCCACTATTCACCTCGATGCTGTCGGGATTCGAGGGTAAGTTATTCGAGGGAGCTCCCACGCTACTACTGGTGCCGGTGGCAGCATTTGCCCCTATTGCATTGAACACCGACATGGATTGGTGATTTTGTTGATGAGTATGTTGTTGATGATGTGGGTGCTGGATCTGAGGATGGTGATGAGTAACAGACGTGAGTCCTATAGGTGGCCCACGCGGCTGTTGCCAAAAGTCAGTTTCCATTTTGAATAACGCACGGTTATTGGCTTGATGCTGAAGCTGTATCTCTGTAGTCATTTGGGTATCGACAGCGGAAACTGCTGCGGAGCCAGCGCCAGCGGGAAGGTTGTTGGGATTATGTTGCTGAGAATGTGATGGTAGTTTTGCCAAATGCTCAGCTCGTTCGTCTAAAAGACGGTTTTGCTGATGCTGCTCTAAGTGTTGTGGGTGGTGCTGATGGAGATGATGATGTTGCAGTTGTGAGAGAAGGGGTGTGGACCTCAAATCTAGCGCAGCTTCAGTTGCTATTTTGAACTGATTTAACAGCCACTGATCCACTTTTGAATGACTTCCCAAGATCTGTCCACTTGTATTAGAGGCTGTTGTGGAGGGTTGTTGAATCTGAGAACTTACCACAACGGGCAGAAGGGATGCTGTTTGTGATGATTTGCCTCCGGTCAGTTCGTGTTTATATTCCGGTTGATTATTATTATTTCCGGCACTATCAAAATGTTGTTGTAATTGATGTTGCTGATAGTGCTGTTGTTGTTGTTGTTGTTGTTGTTGTTGTTGTTGTTGTTGTTGTTGTTGTTGCTGCTGCTGTTGCTGCTGTTGCTGCTGTTGCTGTTGCTGCTGTTGCTGCTGCTGCTGCTGCTGCTGCTGCTGCTGCTGCTGCTGCTGCTGCTGCTGCTGCTGCTGCTGCTGCTGCTGCTGCTGCTGCTGCTGTTGATGCTGTTGCTGCTGTTGCTGTTGTTGCTGCTGTTGCTGCTGTTGCTGCTGTTGCTGCTGCTGCTGTGAATGAGTTTGCCCCTGCTGTTGGAAATGAGTCTTGTTGTTGTATTGCAAAGTATCGCGATGCTCTCCCAAAACGTTAGCCGATCGTAATTCAGTATTTTGCTGCTGATTTTGGTGATGATGATGATGGTGACTGTTTTCGGGTTGTTGCGTTAAATGATGATCAGAGTTGCGGTCACCGGAATATGCAGCAACGTTACCTCCGGCAAATGGCACAAGATATGAATGGTAATCGTCCAGTTTTAAGGATTATAATTTTTCTTTTGAATTAGGTATAATATATTTTTTGATGATTTTGTATGTTTTTAAAACTGAAAATAACTGTCAAATTAATTGAGGATTCAGTCCGTACATAAAACTAATGTTTTGTTAAGTGTATAGTTAGGTAGGTACCAAAACCAATTTTCATGAAAAAATTCGATTATGCTGATATTTATATTAATTTTTTATTTTTAACTGAGCATTTTGACGGTTTATTTGGTTGAGACATTTAGGTACTTTGCCTTTTTATGCGATTTCAATTATATTCGACTTTCTGCTCTATTTGATTTTTCCAACTGGGGTCCTTAGCTGGGTATATTTTTTACTGTCTTTGTTGGTATGTAAATGCGGGATCAACATGTTTTCGATACGTATTTTTTTATTTAAGTGTGGATTTTTTGTTTGCCTGCAAAAAAACATAAAACGCTTTGTTAGGGATTGTTTTATTTTGTTATTCATTTATTAACATATGTAGTTAGTTAAAGACTATATAGCTGAATAAAAAAATACATAACTACTTAGATCTAGGTATGTATAGCACAATTAATTAGTTGAATAAAAATTTTATATGAAATTAGTTAATTTTGTGATTGGTCAAAAAGGTTATTACATCTTTTATTAAGAAGATTAAATAATTTAAACATTTTGAGTACAGGAGAAAATCTTTCATAATTAGTACGATAGTTTTAAATACATATATGTATATGCAGTTGGGTGTATTTCTAAAGTTTCTCTAAGGAATATTAAAAATTATATGGGACAAAAGGTAAAAAGAATCTACATATAACTATTTCCATCAATTATTTTAACAATAAAAACAAAACTTAAATAAGAGTGTCTGTTCTCAATACTAGGCAAGTCTATAAGTTTTAGTCTATATTAATGTATGCGGGGAGCTCGTAGGGATTTTCCCAGCCTAAGCCTCTCAGGGCAAACCGCACAGAAATCCCTTTTGGATACGTTTCAGTCTTGCCACATGTCACTCATAATAGGGTGACCCTGGCCAAACCTGGCAAGTATATATACATATATTCAAGAATAGGTCGAACAAATTATATGAAAAGCTATTTTGTAACATAGGGGTCTGTAAATTGGCGTTATTCACTCTTTATCCATCCAAGAAGTGAATTGATATGCAGTTGATTTGTTGAACGAATTTAAGCTTACGATCAAATAAGACCCTGAGGACAGATATTTCCACACATGATAAGGAAATTACATATATTTAACGAATAATTAAATGGAGTGACTTTAATTTTCACAACATATTTAATTCTTATCATTTTTAAACTACGCGTTTCGGATATTTTTAATCTAACTTCTGGCTTATTTGTTAACTTGTTGTCTAAATTTATTGCAGTTAAAAAAATATATTAAAATTATTAGGTTGTGAAAATTATATAATAAATTAATAATATTTAAATAGTATTAAAAAAATGTTTTTTTTTTTATTTATTACCTCTCCTACCTTAAGGGGGGGAAAGAGATACCCCAAACGAATTTTTACTTGTCCCGAACCAATGTACATAAATGCTCTGTAGCGTTTTGTCGCATCGTATGTTATTCACCCTTTTTAATAAAGGAAAAATACTTGAGTACAATTCTTGGAGAACAATTCCTAAGAGGTATGTATTGCACACTAAATATAGGTATACATGTTGGTAAAATTCAAAAATGAATTATAAAAACAAATCATTTGGAACTTTTACCTTTTTTGTTGAAAAAAAAAACCGAGAACAGTTATAGATTACGGGATTTTCTAGTAAATTTTTGGTGTCACATTATACTCTGTTCAACAAAAATTGTCAGTACAGGAACGGGGATTATGGGGAGCTTTTCCCAAAGTAGTGGCGCCTGATGCATCCTCACGATACTGAGTTGGGAAAAATGCCACTAAAAAAAGAGCAAGCCACTGACTTACGTAAAAGAATTGTTGTTGTAATTCCCCGCAAAAAGTCCTATACCCTAACACGACCGTTGTATCCCACTGCTAAAGGGTAAGGGATACTGTCGTCAAGTGTCAATACGATCGTGCGCTCGTTAGCTACATCTCGATCTCAATCTCAACAGAGTATTATAATAATCTCAACTGCAAGCAAAGAGCTTATTCAGTGGATTTTATCAGCGAGCTTTTTAGAACAAATTTTATGAAGTTGAGTATTTTGAGTGTTGTCGTTTTGTTTTGTGCGAGGTATTGAAACATTCACATTTCGTGGCAGAAAAGGTGTTTTTAAATGATATTGTTTTTAAATAATAGTGAAGTGATATTGCGTTTAATTACGTATTAGTATTAGTGTAGTGATATTTATTGTGATTTATGTTTAATCAAAATTGAATTAATATTGTTTGTAATTATTAATATTCTGTTAATTACATATTTATGTACAAATGGCTACAAAATCTTCAAAGGATCTAAGTGCGGAAAAAAGCGGCAAATTGTTGAGGCAACAAACACATTTTATGGTCCTCTTAAAAATAAATCGAAAGCCTTAGAAAAAGCAGTAGACGGTAACCCTACGCATTTACGTAAACGCTGTGAGAGCTTTAAAAAGGGACATGTTTATGCAAGCCAATGCAACCAGAGTGAGAGGCAAACGTCTTATCTTCCCTGTACTGACAATTTACCTACCATAGCTCTAACTATCGTATATAATTCAAGCGAATATACATTTAAGTCTGAATAAAACTAATGCAAACTAAAAGAGTTCTTAATTTAATACTATTTAGTATACCTTGCCTACCTACATATATAAATATTCAATTTAGTTTAGTTTTAAGTTGAGTTAAGTTTTTATAACTTAATCTAATCTGATTCCAAGACTTTTTAATCGAATCAGGTTTTTAGGATGGTTGATTTTGAATGTTCGAAAAACTTGTTTTTAGGTAAGTTTGTGCTTATGTAACTCCGCACGGAACTAGTTTTTCTCGGCAAAAAATACGTTACGATACATTAAAGGTCCTTCCTCCTTAAATTTGTTTATAAATCACAAACTATTCTTTCTGAGTTTACTTATTGAGCAGCTGGATATTAAACTCACAACAGTTTTTTTTAAAATAAATTCAAAACGATGTAAAGCCACCAATAGCCTTTAAAATTATGGCTAATATTATATTGGTTTATTAATCGAATTCGAATTTTTTTTTCTTTTCTTGAATGTGTATGATGCTTCAATTTTTCATTTACCGCGTTACAACCGACATAAGAACAGTTGTATAACATTTCTCCTTAGCTTCTTTTTTAAATCATATACATAGGTACAAACTTATACGATTATGCGGACCAAGGAAAAAGTTGAAAATTAAATTACACTTTTATTTTGTTATTTTTATCGGTTGTCAAATTATGGCATGATCTATTGAAAATGTCACAGATTACATATACGAAAATGCATTCTTGGTAGGTATATAAAAAAAAACGTTACTTTACCAATAATTATCTATAAGAACGGATTCAATTTCTGGACATTAAAACTCGCAAAACTGTTCACTTTTTTAACGCAGCAAGGCGTATTATATTATACATAGGTATACATATACATACATACATATATTAATGTAAAAATTTCGAAATGTAGAATTTATGAAATTTGCTGTTACCTTATACCTAGAATTTTTCAACAACATTTCTAAAAGCCGCCGAAATGTTTTGTCACTCTCATAATTCATTCCAGACTCCTGTCAATAGTTTTTTTTTGACATCAAAACCTTGGTTGGCTGAGGTTCCAAGGATTTTATAACTTTTTAATCTCTTTGAGTTCTCTGTTCAGCTAAAACAAAACTCTGTTTTTCCGCTAAGGCTAAGGGTATGTTCAATCACCAGGCAAACGCCAATGTCAACTATTTTCTTAGACAACTGTAGCAAATAAATGCTGGTAAAGGCCGGGAAAAAAATAATATGATAAAAAATATTTCGGAGTGTCATCTGAGAATTCATTTATTCAAGCAACCCGAGATCAATTTGATGTATTAGTTACTTAGTAAAATAAATGCCGCACGATCGATGCTTTTTTCTTTTTTAAATAAAACTATCAAATATTGTCTAATGTACGTTGAGTAATAATATAATTAATATTCCTAATTTAAAAAAAACTGTTTGATAAAAAGTAGCAAAATTGACATTGAACAATACCCCATATAACTACATACTTACTGAAATTATGAAAATAAAGCTGGATATTGAACATACATGTATGTAAATAGTTCTAATTTGCCCCTGAATAAAAAAGTACAGAACATTCAGATGGATATTGAACAATTTTGATTGTTTATTCTTATACAAAAGTGGCTTTTTAAACATTGAATGAACTCATTCGCATATAGTACCTATGAATGAATGAATGAATATTTGGGGTATTAATTGCACTGCGACCTTAAGATCTATTGTGCCCCCCTTTTAGAGCTAGATGAGAGTGCCATTTACAGCTCTTCCTCCAATTTAGTCACTTTGATGAACTTCAGTATTTGGAGTATTTTAAGAGAGGGTAATTCGCTCTGTTCTACCTGGTGACGGCCCAGATATCTATGTCTTTGATGCACAAGTGCTTTACAACTACCTAAGATGTGGTCTGGTGTCTACTCCTGGGTATTGCAGAATCTGCAAATGGCATTGCTCACTAAGCCAAGGATGCTGAGGTGTCTTTTAAATTCGCAATGGCCAGTGAGGAGACCCGTTATTTTCCTTAAATTGTTCCTACTTAAACTGATACAGGATGTAAAACGTTCTTAGTTATAATTCTCAAGTAGCAGCTTTGCCTGTCTCAGCTTGGGGAGTTCATTCCAAATTTTATGGAAAGAGTGTGTTTAAACCTAGGAGAGGATATTAAACCTTTCGAAAAAAATCAAAAGTATCTAAAAAGTTAATGCTTAGGTAATGAAGAACATTAAACTACAGATTTGGTAATCATTTTTTAACAGATTTTATCCACAACCGAAACAAAATCATTTATTTAACAAATATATTTTTCTTAATTTATGGTGACATTGGAAAAATAGGTAACAGGTATATTTTCTTACAAAATTTGTTAGTGTATAATATCTACAACTACGTTTGTTCTAAAAAAAAGAAAATTTACGAAACAACAAAAACTTTACTTAAAACTTTTTTGTCACATGGTCTATGTTAGCAATAAATATGTATCCAATTAACATGACAATATTGAACAAAAATAATAAATAATATTTGATGATGTAAAAAAAAATCGATAAAAAATAAAAGGCATAACGTGGGCTTAGAGTGAAAATGTTTATATAAATTTAGATTTAGATTTAGATTTAGATTTAGATTTAGATTTAGATTTAGATTTAGATTTAGATTTAGATTTAGATTTAGATTTAGATTTAGATTTAGATTTAGATTTAGATTTAGATTTAGATTTAGATTTAGATTTAGATTTAGATTTAGATTTAGATTTAGATTTAGATTTAGATTTAGATTTAGATTTAGATTTAGATTTAGATTTAGATTTAGATTTAGATTTAGATTTAGATTTAGATTTAGATTTAGATTTAGATTTAGATTTAGATTTAGATTTAGATTTAGATTTAGATTTAGATTTAGATTTAGATTTAGATTTAGATTTAGATTTAGATTTAGATTTAGATTTAGATTTAGATTTAGATTTAGATTTAGATTTAGATTTAGATTTAGATTTAGATTTAGATTTAGATTTAGATTTAGATTTAGATTTAGATTTAGATTTAGATTTAGATTTAGATTTAGATTTAGATTTAGATTTAGATTTAGATTTAGATTTAGATTTAGATTTAGATTTAGATTTAGATTTAGATTTAGATTTAGATTTAGATTTAGATTTAGATTTAGATTTAGATTTAGATTTAGATTTAGATTTAGATTTAGATTTAGATTTAGATTTAGATTTAGATTTAGATTTAGATTTAGATTTAGATTTAGATTTAGATTTAGATTTAGATTTAGATTTAGATTTAGATTTAGATTTAGATTTAGATTTAGATTTAGATTTAGATTTAGATTTAGATTTAGATTTAGATTTAGATTTAGATTTAGATTTAGATTTAGATTTAGATTTAGATTTAGATTTAGATTTAGATTTAGATTTAGATTTAGATTTAGATTTAGATTTAGATTTAGATTTAGATTTAGATTTAGATTTAGATTTAGATTTAGATTTAGATTTAGATTTAGATTTAGATTTAGATTTAGATTTAGAACGAAAATCTTTAAGGCAAAGTTTTCCGTCTGGTGCCCGATTATTAATTATTAATTAAAATCAATAATATTTATTTGTAGGTACATTTATTTAAATATTATTAATATATTATGTTTTAATTTTTTTTGTAAAAATGGAGTTAACTGTTTTTTTTTTGTATTTGTATTTATTTCTTATATGAAACATTAATATACTAAAACCATTGTTTTCTGAGAAATTCTAAGTATAACTGAGGTTACAAGTTTTGAACTTTTCTTAGCAGTAAATTTAAAAAATATGGGAAACAGATTTTAAATTAAATTACTGTTTTCCTGCATTTTGAAACATATCAAATTTGCATAGGAAAATAATACCTACACTATACTATAAACTATTTTCGAAATCTTAATCTTGCTTCAAATGGGCTGTTGTTTTGTTTGTGAATTTTAATTTAATTTTTTTCGTTTTTAAATGGCTTTGTGTAATAAAGTCATGTATATGAAGTTTAAAAAGTTTTCCGCTCGGAAAATATTGCTTACTACTGTTTGTCTCCCAATTCTAGTACCAACTGTAATTTAAATTTTACAGAAAATGTGAGATGGTTTTTAACTGCCATAAAAAGTCTTTGATTTTTTGTTGAAAATAAAATGAAAAGAAAGCAAGTACCTATGTATTTGTTGCCACTTGGATTGGATCAGAGATTTAAAAAGGAAAAACCTTCTTGCTTTTTTCGTCGAAGTAAATTAAGTTTCCTGGGCCCATCAATCATTTTAAAATAAATAACTAAAAGCTTCTCTTTAGTGTTTATTATTTAATAAATCTCTAACTTCTAACATATTGAGCGGGAAAGAAAAATTGCAGGTGAAAAATCAAGCAAAACTGTAAAAAGGATTAGGGTGAAAAATATAATAACAACTATCCTCTTACTCTTATATTAAATTAATTGTAAATATACATACAAAATAGCACCAGACCATAAAATTATCCACGTATACGTCTTGAAAAAAAACTGCAAAATATTTCTACATATTAATCAGCTAATCATCAGGCACTTAAACTTTAAAAAGTTTCAGAATTTTTACTTTTTTTTTCAATTCACTAGACATGTTATACACAACAAAATATATTCCCGTTATTCTTGTTTTTTTTTTTTAATCTGAACACAGATGTATTGAAATAAATTAATTTTCCCGCCAAGAATTTTCAATGCAAAACACCCACTGCGCTCGCGAAATAATCGCCGAGAATGACATTCATGTTGCCCTTATGTGATGGGAACTAGAACGTTTCAAACATTCAATATATGAGTATAGGTATATGACATAATTTTGCGAGAAATTAAGCTAAAAACGGTTTTCTTAGAAATTCCAGCTCCTTCTTGAACAAGGGATCCCGAGAAACTAACTTCAAAATGCCGTCTTTCTTAAGTATAAATATTTTTTTTTCTTGAATTTTAAAGTGAACGGTGCGCCGCATAGAAGTCACCCCCGATATAAATATTAGAAACTTTAAGGAAGGTGTCTTCTTGCGCTCCATCATTTTATTGTCAACTCCCAAATCTAACGCGTATAGTCGTTTTTATCTTTGAGAACTTGAGGAATCCCACAAAATACCCTCTAAGAAAACTTTCAAGAAAAAGAACTCTTTTTCTTAAGCTCTTGCGACGAGGAAATTACGGTAAGTGAGTTTGTTTGGATGTGTGATTTGGTGGGTGCGCGCGGATGCGAAACTACGCTTAAGAAAATCGACATTTTCTTAGAAAATTTCACTCAAAGACATTTTTTTCGCGAAAGAAAGAGAATACTTTTAAGGAGCTGAATACTGTAAAAGAGTTAGGTTGAATTTTCCAACGAGAGAGTATACAGTAATTCAATTTTGTATATTTCATTTCCAGCGAGTGAGTGGGTGAAGGCTTCCAAATTGAGTGAGTAAAAATTGTGGGTGGTGGTTTTTCCGTTTTCCACTTGTTGAGAATATAAATTTTAAGTAGGTATAGCGGGGAAAAAATATCCTCCAAAACGGTTTTAGAATTCGGAGTGGAACTGTAAGGGTTAAGGGATATTTTTGAGTATTTTTAAGATTAATGTAGGAAACGAAACCAACAGAATTTGAAGAGAGCAATAGTAGAAGCGGATAAAATCAAAATGTTTTTATGTTTAGCTAAATTTCTTACATTCGATATTAGTAAAATTGAAGATTGAAAATAAATTTATAAAACAAAACGCTTCATTATTATTTCAAGTTTAATATAATAAATAGTTGCGCCAACAAATTTTAGTGTTGAATGACTTTTGTTGGTGTTGGTGTAACTTCAGAGAAATTTTATTTGTTAAGTATTATAATGTTTCTCTTATATTATTAACATTACTTTTGTTGACCTAAGAACAAGTTACCAAATAAACAATTTACATTTTAATTGTTCTGCCAACTATTTTTATCCTTGATATTTGTTACCTCAACAATTGGATTGTTGAAAGGATATAATTGTCTGTAGAAATACTTTACTTTATTTTTAAACTGAAAATTTGATTCTTAAAAAATTAAAACTGAGTTGTGGTGCAAGAACATTTTGTTGAGCCAACAGTTTTTACCCACAATTTTACAGGATTTGAAAATTCTTCGGATAACAATGTTTTTTTCAGAGTGAGGTTATGATAAACTCATATTTGCTTTGTTTATTGGTTCAATCTGAAATGCATAACGGTAAATATAGACAAATAATATAAAAGACAGAAAAGAAATTACAACTAATCGCTTGGCCATCGGAGATGGGTTCTTGTCATAAATTAACACTCATTTTTTGTAGTTATTCTTCAATAAACAAAGCAATGTACTATTTGTTGGGAAGCAATTTTAAATAAATTTAAGAATCTGGGGCAGGCAGAGAATCATTCATTTTTTTCCCAAAAAATAACAAAGAAAATATTAAATAAGTAGGTATGTAGTACAAAAAAAAAGTTATCTCCTTAAAAAAAATGAATGTTTTTTTAAGACTTGTAGGTATAAAGTTAAAAACAATAGTTTGAACTGTCTTTTTTTTAAGATGATCATCCATCGCCATCCATAAAAATCAATTTTAGAAATGTTTAATTTAAAAACAAAAATAATAGGCGTGTTTTATTGGAAAAGCTAACCGTTGCATAGTATGATTTTACATGCATTTCACATACAACATCGCCAAAGGGATTACCTAAAGTATAATCCTAGTTTATGGATAGATTTATTTGTATTTTAAATTATTCTGACAGGTGTTCATTACTACCAAATGTGAAATATAAGAACTAGGGTACACTGCTGATGCGGTTTCTTATATTTTTTTACTTTAAGTAGGTACTATGTACGCAAATATCTTATAACAAAAGTATCGCGCTTCATATAGGTACTCAAAGTAGAGAGTTTCGTAACCTTTATTAAAATTACTGGCGCAAAAGTCGATTAAGTACGATGTTAAGAGTTAAAGCATTTTTAGTATAATTATTTAAAAACTATGGCATCTAATTTTAGACGATTAAAAACGATGTTAAAGAATTTTTAGTATGATGCTGAGAATTGGCATCATGCTATCTTTTTAATATTTTATTAAATTTAAAATCACCAAATCCCTATTTAACTTTTTTGCAGGTATCATTGGGAGTTAGAAATGTCACCTTGACAGTTGAAAATATGGTATGTTTGCTTACTTGTTTACACGAACTGTCACTGTTTTAGTTAAAAAATGTTTAAATCTAAGAACATTTTAGAGCTTTAAAGTTAGAGAATTGTTAAGTAATATCACGCTATAAACCTTAACATCAGGTTGTTTAAAATTTTGCGAAACTATTATTAATTTTTTTAAACGTGGTTCAAAAACTTCGCATCTCTACCTAAAGAGGACGATTTTTTTAAATTTTGCATCAAAAACTCTACAAATGGTTTGTCAAACATAGTTTTTGCAAATTTATCAGTTTTTAAAGGACAAACATAAATGTTTGTAACATTTATTTTGTCAATTCATAGTTAACTCCTTAAAATAAAATGTTTACATTAAATAAGTTATTCTAATAATACTTATCTTAAAATATATATGATATGGATGAACTTAAGCTTTTTCCAACCCAATTTCATGTTTCAAAAGAGCAGAAATAAACACTTGTAGATAGCTTTACATTTGTATTTCACTTAATTTGCAAATCATTGTTCAAAACCTTATCAATTGAACTGGGAATGTAATTTATATAAATTCACCCACACCGTTATTTAGTATTTTAAATAATTGAATATAACATTTAAAAATACGTATATTATGTAAGTTCTCACCAAAAATAAAAACAGTTCTAAAAAAATATTCAACAAATTATAATATTGTCCAAAACCATCACTTTTAATATTTTGAGAAAAGAAATGAAAAACGAGTAAACCGAACAAAACCTTACAACTCATCTAATCACATGGATAATTACAATTTCGATTTTTACACTAACAAGTTGAATGTTTTTTTTTTTGTTTGCACTGTTATTGACTTTATTTTGTATATATAATATTTTTGTTTTGTTTGTATAGGTGTTATATTCTCTTTGTACGACTATGAGTATATGCACTAAATTTGCACTAAAATTGCGATGCAAACAGATATAATATTTGACTTGGAATTCTATAGAAAGTATTATGTTTTTCCCTTGGTTTATTGTAATCTATAGTTGAGGTGTTGAGTTGAGGGTATATCTGCGTTGGGAAACTTTATAAGATTGCTCAGTTTTATTAATAGGAAAACATAAGCTGTTGGCTTAGGTAAGATTTAGGAGTATATTATTTACACTGATTTTTAATATTTGGGATGAATTGTCGAAATTTTTTTAATTTTACGAAAATAAATGTGATGGCCCTTGTTACCTTACACACCTACATACATCTAGTACGAAACTTACATAGAACAGCTTTTATTTCGATTTTCGTTTTGTTATAATGTGTATATTCAGAAGTTTGTAGGTATATTCATAAATATATTGAAATGTTTAAAAAAAAATAAATCGGGAAAATCTTTAAAAAAGTATCTAACAAGTGCATGTTCTACAAAAAAATACACTTGTCAGATGCATTGGTTTTTTTATTTTTTCCGCATTCGTTTCTTTAAATGTTGATTTTAGCGTTTAGAAATATAGATAGTAGACCTAGGGACACTAGCAACAGAAGATAAGAGTATAATAAAAGAAATTACTATCTTCATTACAACCTATCATAATTTTTAGATACAGTTGCGACAGTTGAAAAAGTGTCGCATTTTTTTTCGGTTTTATTATATTTTTTGTTTGCACAACGTATACTCACATTTGTGCCATAAAGATCAGTTGTTATTTTGTCGTCGTCAGTCCCATTTAAAAAAGTAAAATGAACACATTTCATGGACAGAGATATTAGGTATGATGATATTATTATTTTTGTAAAAAATAGTTTCCCCGACTTCAATTATTGTATTCAAAACGGAATATATTAATTTTTTTCTCAAAGATTCGCTTTGAAAGAGTGTATATGATGCGTAAAAAGTTCTTCTAAATAAGATCATGGGAGAAAAGAGGTAAAACTAGTTCCCATTATTCGAATAGGTACCAGATTCGTTTTGAATTTAAATAGATATTATAATATTTTAAGAAGATTCTAAATAAAAGTTTCAAATTTTAACAGTTACTCTAAATAAATTTCTAACTAAATTTGAAATATGTAGGTTCACACTTAATCAAATGGAAGTTCGTTGGAAACGTTGTCGTTGCTGTCGCTGTCGCGTAAACAATTTCAATTTAATGTGAATAGAAATAAATAAATGAAGCTTAAGGTGAAATAAACATTAACCTACCTAATTATATATCGACGGTTAAAGTGCAAGGGTCTCGAAGTCGAAAAATTCAACAACAACAAAGTCAGCAGAATCAGAGCCTCCTTTAAGCAATTTCAGCATAATAATGTTGTTTTGAAAATTTTACAGAAAAAGAAAGAATTTAAAATTCTGTTCTATAGATCGCCATAAAAAACTTTACAGTTTCTGAAAAACATGTAAAATTCAACAAAAAAATTTAATGGAAATTAAGCTTACAATTTTTTTTCTGTCAAGGAAGAAAGAAATTTTGCAAGCCTATAGGTAGACTTGAGTCGATTTAACAAAATGCTTACAATTTATTTTTTGTTCTTAATTTTAAAACAAACTACTTACATAGCATAGATGCCAAGCTTCAAGTGATTCTTTTAAGCAGAGCATTATCAGTCTATATTCCTTGATACAATCATTCCTCCTTATTATAATATTCGTAACTTAATTACAAAAGATTCTTAGCTTAATTTAGAAACAGGTTTTCTATAATGATGATTATTTGGGCAAGAATACCGAAATGCTAGTTAAGCATAGGCGTCTATATTATTACTCAGTTTTTCAAAATGATAAATAAATGATCATAATATTCATAATTTATCTTAAGTGAAATTATGTTGTTTAGTAGTAGATGGGTTGTACAGTGGAATTTGTTAGAGTTAAAAAAAAATTAATATGGCAATCAAAGTAAAGTAAGGACTTTGCGAAAGCTATTCACAGTACAGTAGATTTTTACACGATTTACAAATACAACATCCACAGTAGAATTACTGCCAATAAAAGCAAACGTAGAATCATACTGCGGATGGGTTTTTGACGTTTATTCGAATATCGAATGGAGTTGCCCATTTTTTGTAACTAAAATTTATTTTTGGTTCAAGTTATATTTTTTTCTTTTGCTTTGTAGCTTTTATTATTTTTTTAAAATTATTTTGGCAGCTGTTATTCGGTATACTGTGGACGTTGTTTTTGGAAATTTCTTATTATACTAATGCGTGTTTTTTTCGAGGTGTAGAACTTTAAGTTGGCAATACTATTTTAACTGGCGGCCATTTTGTCAGCTGTCAAGTGATTTATTTTTAGTTCGGTTTGGCATTTCAAGAATTGAAGCCACAGGATCACCTAGCAAGGCGTAGATTCGGTGAATGGGCCAAAAACAAGATTGCCGTTGATCCCAATTTTCATAAGCGAATTTTGTTTAGCGATGAAGATCACTTTTGATTGAATGGATACCTCAATAAACAAAACTGCCGTATTTGTAGTTGATGATAATCCTCAAGTGTATGTTGAGACACCGTTACATCCACAAAACTGACTGTTTGGTGTGCTTTATGGGTTGGTGGAATAATTGGTCCGTACTTCTTTAAAAACAATGCTGGCCAGAACGTTACAGTCAATGGTGACCGCTTTAGAGCCATGATTACTGACTTTTTCGTTTATCAACATGAACAATCATGATGTGCAGGAGTTGTGGTTTCAACAAGATGGCGCAACATGTCACAGCTCGTGCCACAATTGATATATTGAAGGTAACGTTTGGTAACCGCATAGTTTCACGTTACGGACCCGTGAATCGGCCTCCAAGATCGTGCGATTTAACGTCGCTTGACTATTTTCTTAGGGAATATATATAGTCACTAGTCTACGCCGATAAGCCCGAAACGATTGACCACTTGGAGGACATAGTTCACCGCGTTATTGCCGATATACGGCCACAAATGTTGGAAAAAGTCATAGAAAATTCGACCTCGAGATTAGACTACGTCCGAGCCAGCCGTGGCGGTCGTATGCCAGAAATCATATTTAAATTATAATGCCAGAAGATTATCTTCCGAATAAAGTAAATTACATGCCAATTTAAAAAAAATCATCTTTGTTTTATTCCATTTCAAAATTCTATTAGGTATACCTTTAAAAAAACACCCTTTATATATAAAATCCCCAAAAAACACGGCTATGATTAGTATTTAATGTAAGAGGTAACAACGGTTAAGGGTTGTTTCATTTTACGTTTTCTTTTTATTTTATTTTTTGTGAATTTCTGTTTTTTGGTGTAAATACTACAACTTTTTTATTTGATGTAACTTTTAATTTTTTAGCTCTAGGGGTCAATTTTTTACTTTTTTTTTTTTTTAATTCATAAATAGTATCATTTTTCTGAAAATTTGGTAGGTGTTCTCTATATTCATTTAATTTATTTATTATTTTTCTGTTATGTAGTTCTATAATCTGTTTTATTTATTATTTTGATTATTTTATTTATTCATTTTATTAAAGTAGTTATGCTTGGATTCAAAATTTATGTTCTTTAATCTTTATAAACGTTGGTGTTTTGCCTGCAAATAGTTCTATTGGTGTCGAAGTTAGTAGCCGAGTGAATACTGTTGTTGTAGGTATTGAGGGCTTTATTAAGAATGTCTTTGCATATGTATATTTGTTTCTTGTCTTTGTCATATATAATCGTGTACATTTCCGTAAGAGTAGAATGGATAGATAAATAGATAGATGTAGAAAGATATATTTTTATTTCTTAAAATCCAAATACAATATTTTTTAAGATAAAAGAAATATGAGTGGAATCTTTCCATGTAGAATTTTGAGGAATTGTGATGTGCAATTTAATTCCATATTGATCACAAAATTCTTTGAATAAATTTGAATTGAATTCTGATCCAGGATCATAGACTATTTTTTTGTTTTTGAGAGCGAGAGAGAGAAAAATTCTCTCAAAATTGAATTATATTGAACCTGTTACGAGCTGGCAAGATACATATAAGCGGAAATTTGGAAAACCTATCAATTATTGTCAAAATCTGTTGATTATGTACTGCGTGCGTACCGTACACGTCTAAAAGTTGGCTAGGTGTTTCGATAATCTCATACTTCACTTTCGGAGGATGCCTTTCATATTTAAGCCTACTAGTACGCAGCTAAAGTGAAACGAAAATTTTCTGTAGTCTCCAAATCGACAACGAAAACGTAAACGAAAAGATTGCGGAAAAATATTAATGGAGAGTTTTATCAGATAAAGGTGTTAACGAAATTTGTTTGTGGTCTTCAACACAATAGCAAAATGATAACGGAAACCACTGCAAATAACCATTGAAAGTGTCACTTATCTAAGTAACCTCCTACAATTATCATGTTTCTCTCGCAAAACGAAAAGCAGAACGAAATTTTTCGTTTATAATTTCGTTGTATAATTTTTGTATTGGATTTTTCGTTTCGCATCAGCAGCGTACTATGCTTTAATAATTGACATTTTTCTCAATTGTTAATAATTTTTGTTATTTTTGTTTTCATATTAGCAAAATATTATGTTCTGAACTTACTTAATTGAAAAGACTTCACTTTTCATAGTTTTTGATAGTATAGTAATACGAGACGAGATGAATAATTATAGATAATAAAATAAAAATTGATAGAGAAATAAAAACGTGTTGCTTCATTCAAACCAGCTAAATGAACGGCTAAGCTTAAATAATTTCACTTTAAAATTAAGATAGATGCAAACCAGAGCGGTCTTGAAACCCATTTCTAATCGACTATCAGCTGCATTAAGGACCGACCAACCATCACCGAGGCAAACTATCGTGCAGACTTTGTATATAAACTTTATAGTAATCTCATGGAGTCGTTTTTTTTTACGAGACATTTGGACGGTGGCGGCGCTCGTGCTCGCTGATGTTGAAAATAAAATTTGCAACATTTTGACAGGAAAACGGGCAACATTTTTTTATTTGAGAGTAAAGCTAAGTACAGACGATTGTCAGATCTTACAATATTGTCAGATCTGTCAGTGAAAAAACTGTCCCAAATGTCTTACAATCGTCTGAACACACAATTTTGTCTGACAATATTGTAAGATCTGACAATCGTCTGTACTTAGCTTTATCCCTATGGTAGTATAATATCATAAACAAGTTTATATACAAAGACAATAGTTGAAAAAGGTTGCTTTAAAAATCACACAAAAATTGAAAAAAAACAGGAATTTTCATCGGCAAACAGCGAGCTTCAGTGCCGATTTTTAGGAATTCTGAACTATACTTTGCCTCTCCTGACATTTGTGATAGCAACACTTCTGTGGCATATTTAATCAAAAATGTATCACTTTTGAAATACCTACATAGTTGAAAAAAACATCGAAAAGTTTTTTTTAATAATATCTTACATACCTATCTTCTATATAAAATTACAAAGCACAAAACATACAGATTGCCATATTTCACTTAAATTAATCAGTCATGTTTATAAATACTATTCTGTTCTATTTTTTTTCTCCTCGAACTCCCATATATTTCGTATATAAACCTACATGTATAGGTACTGTATAGTCTTCTTATTCTTGCCATTTTGCCTCGTTTCTCGACCAATTTTACTGGCGAAACCAATAACCATAAAAAGCTTCAATATATGTTTCCGGCTTTTTTTTTTCTTCATACAAATTGAGATGTCAAAAGTGCTGCAAGTGAAAAGTTAAAAATTGGTGAACTCTTGCAGCACCGACTGCACAGTTGGATTGTGTTGTGTTCGTAACATTGAATTTATGTGTATTGAATATTTTGACAGCTATTTTAGTTGCAACTCCGTATCCATTGTGTTCAGGCAGTAAAAGTGGGTCAGATGGCATACCTTTTTATTCCCAATATTTTCCAAAATTAAAAAAAACATTGCTCATTGTACATATTATTTATTTAATAACTTATACATACATATGTACCTACCTAATATTTATTTTCTAAAGTTTTAAAAATATTGGCGCAAAATAACAGTCTGATGCTAAGGTATTAGCTACTACTTAACAATTTTCTAACTTTAAAGCTCTTTTCTAAAATGTTCTTAGTTTCGATTTTTTTTTTAACTATTATCATATACTAAACCTCTTTTCTTAATAAACTTCAGTTGAATATGCCTTAAAAAATTGACAATCCATGCAAACAGGAAAGGAAACATACCTACCATTTTTACATTTTTAATTGCCAAAGTGACATTTGGAGTACTCATAGCTCGTAGCATAAAAAAAAATGCTTTAACATCGTACTTAATCTTCTAAAATTCTGCGCCATTATTTTGATTTGATCAACAAAATAAAAAGTATCTATTGGTATTAAGAAAAACCATTCCCCCTTTAGGGTGGGGGAGGCTTTAGATGTAAGAGATGTTAAAGGTGCACAATCACTTCCGCTGCACCACCTCACCGTCCTTTACCCTACATACTTTATGAATATGTACATATACTCATATGATGTACAGTACATCGTCCTATTTCAACTAAACATTCAAATTTCAATGTTCAATCAATACATATTATAACTGAATTGTCCTTTAAAATTTCCTTATCCACCCCACCCCACCCCATCGCAACCGATAATAATACATCAACATCACAGATTGGAAACGAATTTGACCACCACCGGTTTTAAAATTGTAAATGAGATTAAATTTGAAATACTTTTTTTAATAAAAATTGTTGAAATAAATAAATTGTAGGTACATAATTTATTGTTGTTTGGGTAGAATTGCATTTCAAATTTTAGTTATATTCATGTGGAATTTCACATAAGAGAGACTGTGTAGGGTATACAACTGATGGATGGTTAACTAGGGGTATATAATGACGCATCCCTATCCACCAGCACAGCAAACGCAACCAAAAATAGCAAATATAAATAAATAAATAAATGAAACAATCAAAAATGTAATTTAATTTTAACAGTCAAAAGTGCGTCCACCACCACCAGCGGAAAAATAAATAAATAATTTGGTAATGTAATTTTGGTAGTCAAGGGGCACTCTGCATTCACAATGCGTTAATGTGGCATCCAGCATCCCCTACGACATATAGGATATGTGTATATGTACATTCTTGACAGAGGTAATGCTTTAAAACTGTGTACCTAATTAAGTCCGAAATGAAAAAAAAAAATATATTCGCTGCAAGTGGCTGATGGGTGGTTTGATAAGTGGTACGTTCTGGGGATGTGATGTACCTATATTTATATATTTTTGTTGTAGTAGCAAAATAAATAATAACACCTATTCTATAACAACTGAATTTGTGTGCTGTTTTTCGGGAGACTAAAAGTGTGAATTTTACACACACAAAACTTGCTGAAAAAAATGTTGTATTGAAAAATATATTTTTAAGGGTTGAAAATTGCATGTGCATTGTGCAGCATGTTAAAGTGTCCAGTTACCAATACAAACTCAAAAGTGCATCGCTTTGGTTATTTCTATTTCTATTTCACTCTCTCTGGATGGTAAATTGGTAACACACATTTGTGTTGACCGTTATAGCATGGTGCAATTGTAGAGGTTATTTCAAAGAAGGGTAAACCAGTTTTGAGGGATTTTACTTAGTGCAGTTTGTTGAGTGTTAGTCGAAGGGTGCTGGGGTAAAATTTTCATTTGGTGCGTATTTACGTACAATCTATGCGAACGTATCATTTTGTAGTGTGAGTATTTTAGACTTATACGCATAATTGTAATCCTAATCCTTTTTGCGCTTGTGGACTGTCCTCTATATTATTGAACCTACATATTTTCGGAATTTGGGTATAGGAAATCGCACACACATTTGGAAAAATAAAGCTTTTGGGACATTGAAAACGGGAAGGACATACCTACACATTTATTTGTGGTTAAATATGCGCGTACATACATTACGCGCTAATATACATGCACAAAGTTCGAAAACTTTACGAGAATTGGATCAAAAATTGCATCGCTCGTTTCAAAAACGGGTTGGTATAGAAGTGAATTGTTCAAAATGTTTAATGAAAGAAACCAGATAGGTACATGTACGTATTTACAAATACATGATGTTTTTAGAGTGGTGGTCGCGAATTTGATGATGGATGGTTGTATAGGTGAGATTAAAAAATTCCGTTGTGGTTTTGATATTGTTTGCGAATAATCAATTGACTATTTTTCTTTTTTTAATCACATTGCTCGATGGTTAAAATATAATTTAGAGATCTGTTAAAAATGGACTTATGTTTTTCTAGACCTAAAAAATGTGTTAAGTTAATAAAAGAAGGCAGTCCAGTCATGCATAGATATGTAACTATTCATTTGCATATCAGACATTCGGTTTTTTTTCAAAGACGAAAACTGATAGGTAGAGCAAAATTTTGTTTTAAATATGAGTTTTATAGATTTTGCCTGTTGTTGATTTCTTTCGAAGTGGGGGTTTTATTTGTTAAGGATCGTCATGAGAGTGGAAATAGATGTCAATCCTGAGAAATTATTGTTTTTCTATTGAGACCAAAGGACCCTAATTTGTACTTACAGAGGTAAGGTACATGAAAATAAAATAAGTATAGAGAAAGCTTTAGATAGAAATAACTACGGAAATTAAATATACAGATTTATTGCATTTTATTTACTTCGTTTCTAATACGAAATATTATACCTACATGTGCATAATATTAAAAAAAAAGTGTTTCATTTCAACACAACACCAAAAGAGACGACACAATTTCAAATTCAAAGAAAGCACAAAACATTTCGTGTTTCTGTTTTCTTTGATGTGTGTTGTGGAATTGAACAAGTTTTCTTCCCTTATGAAACAAAAAAGTTTTGTTTGATCAGCTGTTTTTCAGAAACATTTTTCATAATTTTTCTAGTTTTTGATTCAAGAAAACAGAAAAAAAAATAATCTGATAAATTTGAGCTTCTCCTTGTAGGTACATTTTTTGGAAAACAATAATTTACATTTTTGAAATATAGAATTTTCCAAAAAATTTTTTTCTGAAAATGTTGATAGGTATTTAACATTATTTTAACTTATTAGAAGCTCTTGTATAGTTTTTTTTTATTTTGATACCTTATGATTGATAGAAGTTACAATTATTTAATAATTTTAACGCCATTATGAACACTGGTCAAATGTTTTTTTTTTACTTTTCGTATTTAACTTTGGTTTTTGTGCTGTGCTCTACGAACCTTCAGTTGGTTGAATAACGTTAGTTATAAACCATATAAAAAGCCATGAAAAAATCCAGAAGAAGCCAAAGGAATCAATACGAAGTCGGGTCCACACAAAATGGGATGCCTTAAGTATGTTGGCTTCATTATAATTGCCTTAAAAAAAAACAATTCCACTGAAGACATTTCGTTTTTAAATTCTTGTTTTTTCAATAAAAAAACAAGCACTTTTTTAAAACTTTATTTTAATAGGAATTTTTTACCGCACAAATATTTGATACATTTTTTACAAAATTTGATGGGTATATCAAACCATACCAAATTTATCAATAGAACTAATCACAATAGATTTAAAATCTATAAACAATTTAGAGCTTTTCATTTCATTTATTTTCATTTATTTATTTCTTGAAAAGCTTACATAGTAAGATATACATCTTTTAAAGTAATGAAGCTTAATATGTTTTAAATATATTAAAGTAGCTAGAGTTACTAAGCAGAATAGAAATGTGATTGATTTTAACAGATAATAAAAAAGAAAAAAAAATAATAATAATAACATCAGTGTAAAGAAAAACTAGATGAGTAAATACAAAAAAAAATATTTAAAAATAGAATTAAGAGAAAAGAAAAACCAAAGAAAATACAAAATTTAAAAAGGAAGGAAAAAAAGGTCGTCAACAAAGTGCCTCAAAATAACGTCTGAGTCTTATTTTGAAATGGGTCGTGCATGCAATCATTCTAATGGTACGAGGGAGGGAATTCCATAGCCTTATCACATTAGGGAAAAATTGACGATCGGATATTAAATATTTAAAACGTATTGGAATCAAGTCTAGTGATCTTTCAGAGATAGGAAAACGAATGTTTTGGTATAAATAAAGCGGTTCACGAGTTTGCAAAATGTTATGAAATAGAATAATTGTTCTATATTTAAACAGGCTTTCCAGAGTTAGTCCGTGTAACGATAGGGCGAATAAGGAAATGTGGTCATATCTTTTTAATCCGAATACATAGCGTGCTATGCTATTGTAAGCAACATTGAGTCGCCTTCGATCTTCATAGTCACAATTGGAAAAAATCTCACAGCCAAACATTATAATAGGTATAAGCAAGGTTTTTGCTAGAATTTTCCTGGCACTAATTGGTGTTAAGTGGTGAGTAGGCCATATAGCTCGAAGGCCACCATAGATTTTACCTAAAGTTAAATTAATGTGATTTTTCCAAGTAAGTGTGTTGTTAAACGTTATGCCAAGATTCTTGGCTGATGTAACAAAATCAATAACATTGTTATGAAGCATAACTTTGGGAAGATTCGATGTTTCAATTGCTTTCCTAGAGATGATAAGGCATTGGGACTTCTTGGCATTCAGGCAGAGGGCATTTCTTTTTGACCATGCAAGAACTTTTTTAAGGTCATCATTAACATTATTTATCCCATTTACAATATCTTTCGAAAAACAGCTGTGTTGCATCTGGACATCATCTGCATACATATCTACCGAAGAGTTTATAGGGCTGAGGGAAAGGTCGTTTATGTAGAGACAGAACAATAATGGTCCCAAAATTGATCCTTGGGGAACACCTTTAGTAACAGGAAGAAACGACGATATAGTGTCGCCTTTAACAACAGCTTGACACCTTCCACTTAGATAGGAAAGTATAAGTTTGGAAGCCGCGAAGGAAAACTCATATTGGTTAACGAGCTTAGAGCACAGAATATGGTGATCGACAGTATCAAATGCTTTAGAAAAGTCTAAGAGGGTGAGAATTGTAACTTTATCATCTTCTAACGATTTACGGATGTCTTCCGATATTTTAATTAAAGCGGTCGTACAACTATGTTTAGGGCGGAAACCACATTGACTGCTATTATTGAAGAACCTATTTAGATTTAGAAATTCTCGTATCTGAGCGTTTATAATTTTTTCGAGTGCCTTGGATAAGTAAGATAAAATTGCAATTGGTCTGAATTCATTCTCATCTTTATTCTTTGGCACTGGGATAATTTTTGCCTTTTTCCATTCCATTGGAAAAGTCCCTGTCATAAGGATTCTGTTAAAGACATGGGTAAGAGCTTTTAAAATATAAGGAAGTATTGCCATAATAAAAGTAGGATGCATTTCATCAAACCCCATTGCATTGGACTTAATCTCCATAAGACTTTTTACGACATCAGCTTCATCAACAGCTTTGAAATGAAAACCCATGGGATTATCAATTCCTGAATTCTGGGATATTAAATGGTGAGAAAAGTCTGCGTTTATATTTGGGTTTGAGGATGATTGAAGAACGAAAATTCTGTTCAACTCATTGCAGTCGGTATCTGTTGGGCTTGTATGGTTTTTATTTCCTATGCCCAGTTCTTTTATATTCCTCCAAAGCGTTTTTGTGTCCAGAGAAGGACCTAATTTTATAGCGAAAAATGTTCTCTTGGCATTGCGTATTTCAGATGTCACTTTGTTTCGTAATACTTTATAATCGCTCAATAAACTATCCATTTTAAACTTTTTCCATCTCTTGTAGGCTATATCACGACGACAAATAAGCTTTAGAATTTTGTTATTAAACCACGATGGTTTATTTTTCTGAACAATTTTTTCTTTAAGAGGAACGAAATCGTTAAAAAGTTTTAATATATTGCTTTGTAAAAACGATATTTGGTTATCAACTGAGAGCATACTATATACTTGAAACCATTCAACCTTTTGAAGCTCAGATTCTAAATAAGACACGTTTATATTTTTAAAATCTCTAAAGCTATAATTGGTTGGAGAGCTTTCAGGTAAAATATCAAAGGTAAGGTAAATCAAATCATGATGAGAGAAGCAAGAGGCGGAAAGTTGGTCAAAGTTAAGAACCTTTTCTGGATGACTGACAAAAAATAAATCCAGTAATGTACTTGTACTTTTTGTATAATGTGTAGGTACAGGCACGTAGCCAGAGGGGGGGCTTGAGGGGCTGAAGCCCCCCCCGAAAGTCTAAAATAAAAACTAAAACTTTCTAATATTCTAATGTACAGTATTATTTCCTTTGTAGAGCTCTTCAAATGCATGTCAATAAGTCTTAAAGAAATAACGAGCAGAACGTGGGCGATGTCTTCAAAGGCATCAACACTTTTGGCAGCGGTCCAAAAAAGCGATTTCCTAGTAAGCCTCATTGTATGAGAAAAGCTGTTCAGTTTAACGCTGGCCTTATCAGTATTCCTACAGAACAAATCCTTAGATTTCGTTTCTGCAATCGGCCGCACCAAAGAAGTTCTGAATTCTCTTCAGAACATCAGAGAAAAAGCCGAAGATTTTTTCAGAGAGGCTTTTCAATCCGCATCTAAACTTGCCGAGGAATTATTTGAAGTTGAATTAAGAGCTCCAAGAACTTCATTGAAACAAACAACGCGTTCCAATCCAGAAACCTCTTCTACTGAATCCTATTTATGAGTGTCTGTATTGATTCCTTGCATAGATTCGTTAATACAAAATCTTACGGACAGATTCATGGTCTTCGAAGACGGTCTACCATCATTTTAAGCTCTTCTCCCAGGTTTTTCTGCAGTTGGGCGAGTCAACGAAATGGAAAAGCTAACATGTTACTTTGATAATGCAATTTCCTTGTCAGCTGTGAAAGCCGAGTACATTCTCTGGTGCGAAAAAATATCGTCGATTGATCCTTCTATCGAAGTTTTAGAATTGCTTGATATACATATGTGACAAGACTTACTTTAGAGGTATAAACTTCTTGCTTACGGTTTTGGCCACGCTTCCAGTGACCACAGTTAGTGTTGAATGAACCTTTTCAACTATGAAAAGGATTAAAACAGTGTCCCGAAGCGTTATGGGGAATGAAAGATTAAGCTCACTTGCTATGATATCTGTTCATTCAGATATTAATGTGAATCCAGATAAGGTGATTGATCTCATGTCAAAAAGAAAATCAAGACGTCTTCTGCTTTGAAAAAATGTGTATAAAAAATAATTTAAGTATATGTTCGTTTGAGTACATACAATTTAAAAACTAATAAAAATCAATAAATTGGAATATATATAGTTTTTTGTTTAAAGAATTCCTCGTAAAATTTGGAAACAAGCCCCCCCCGAACCAAAATCCTGGCTACGGCACTGTGTAGGTACCGAGGTATTTACCGGGAGAAGGTCAAAAGTCTTCATGCAGTCAACAAGGCTTGAATCACGTAGGATATCGCTATTAAGATCACCTACTAAAATAACAAGTGACGTCATAAATGATAATTCATCTAAAATTAAAGTGAGCGGTGTAATATTAATGTTTTTATTTGGACGGTAAACTGTACCTAAAAGGATCTTCTGCGAGGCACATTTAATCTCCACAAACAGATACTCGATAGGACAACCTAATGGTGACCTTCGTATAAATTTACTTCCAATTTCATTACGAATGTAAATGGCCACACCTCCTCCAGTTCGCCCTACTCTATCAGCTCTAAAAAGTTTAAAGCCATTAATAGAATAAACAGAATCATTTCTTTCTTCGGAAAACCAAGTTATCAAACATTTTTATAAAAATGATTTCAATATTGAGTTGATATTTAATAATCATAATATTCGGCTGAATGAGATAGTTTAAAAGTTAACCCAAATATTATTTTTCGAAAACAACTTCTATAAACGATTTTTATTAAAAATTTTCTGTGACCTTATATCAGTACGATCTATCCTCAGATAATATTGAAGCAGAGTTATCTCTCACAGAACATCGATGCTTAAGGTGTAGGACCTCGAAAAAAAATATTATTAATGTAAACAAATTAGGAGAAAGAGAGCCACCGTTTGGCAATTTCAGTATAACAATGTAAGTCTGAAGATTTTACAGAAAATTTTGTTTTTTTTTTGTTTTGTTTTTGAATTCTGAAAAATATGCAAAAACGACTTACAAGGTTCTGCAATTTAACTGTCGTTTTTAATCTTAGCAAATGTGTCATCACTACTTTCTTTTAAATGCTTTTTGCATATAAGATTTGTATTTTTGCCAGGCCAAAATCTCGACAAAAAAGTGAGAAAGTAGGCAGATACTACGCCCTCTAAATGGAAAGCCTCTATTTTACCCATGTATATGTAATTCAAGCCTTACCGCTCTACCAAATTTCGTCATTCTACAGCAATCGGAAGTGCTCCATATAATTGATAACAATTCTGAGAAAGTGGACCGATACCACGCCCCCTAAATGAAAAACCTCAAATTTGTCTACAATTCTTACCCCTGTGTGAAATTACAAGTTTTGGGGTGCCGGGAAGTACTCTAATAAGTCAGTCATTCAAAATTTTCATCAGTGCATTGCGGCAAATATGACTTATACTGGTTTTTATATCTTATTTGATAGTTTTTCCGGTTATCACAGTAATGGATTTGGCTTTACAACTTTGAAAATAACTGTTAAAAATAATTATTTCTAATAAAAATGCAAGGTCACATATGGTTTTAATTTAAAAAAAAAAAACAGCAACAGTAACATCATAATTCTTTAACCAATTTCCGGCTAGCGTTGCGAAAACGCAATGTCATATCTGAGGAGATCTGAACGTTATACTGATGATCAATTTAAATAAACTGAATAATAAATTAGAGAGTTATTTAAAATATCTAATCGACCTATTTTTGGATTTTTATTGGAAAAAAATTTCGTCTTTTTTTAGGACCTTTAAAATACCAAATTTTGAAAATTTTGAGGTAGAATTTTTGAAATATTGAAAAATTTCATCAAAATCATAATTTTTCAATATAATGTCAACTACAGGTAAGTAACGGTTCAAATTATATTCTAAGTTGCCTACCTGACGTATATGAAACCTCAAGGTTCAGGCCATTTTCGATCCTTATATGAGCGTGGCCCCTATGAGATAACTCTACTCTTATCTCAGTACATATTCTAATTTCCAGAAAAACCAATTCATAAATTCCAATTGGAAACACCCATTGCGAATATGAGTTTTTTTTAATTTCATTTATTTTTTACTTATAAGTTGTGAGTTGTGCGGTCAAGTAGAATATTAAAAATTATCCCTGTGTTCAAAAAAAGAATTCAAATTATGTATCGCAAAAAGTTTGTATGTACCATAGAAAGCTCGAAGCGTTATTGATGATAATTCAGAATCTATTCTTTTCTTTCTTTCAAGAAACGTCACTTCACGTCAGCATTCCAATGCCAAATGCAATTCTTGAGTACAAAATAACGATGGGTAGAGTTGATTTGCTTGATAACGTTACAAACAACTATCGCATTCGAATTCGAGGAAAAAAGTGATATATGTACATGGCCACTTTTATCAAATACACTGGATGCTGCGTTAGTAAATGCATAGAATATAGGTATATTGCGTTTCTAAAAAATAGAACATTAATTGTAGATTCCTCATTATAATTTTCTATAATTACCTATTTGTGTGTTGATGCTACACATTTCCCTAATATAATATAATATAATATAATATAATATAATATAATATAATATAATATAATATAATATAATATAATATAATATAATATAATATAATATAATATATAATATAATATAATATAATATAATATAATATAAATATAATATAATATAATATAATATAATATAATATAATATAATATAATATAATATAATATAATATAATATAATATAATATAATATAATATAATATAATATAATATAATATAATATAATATAAATAATATAATATAATATAATATAATATAATATAATATAATATAATATAATATAATATAATATAATATAATATAATATAATATATAATATAATATAATATAATATAATATAATATAATATAATATATATAATATAATATAATATAATATAATATAATATAATATAATATAATATAATATAATATAATATAATATAATATAATATAATATAATATAATATAATATAATATAATATAATATAATATAATATAATATAATATAATATAATATAATATAATATAATATAATATAATATAATATAATATAATATAATATAATATAATATAATATAATATAATATAATATAATATAATATAATATAATATAATATAATATAATATAATATAATATAATATAATATAAAATAATATAATATAATATAATATAATATAATATAATATAATATAATATAATATAATATAATATATATATAATATAATATAATATAATATAATATAATATAATATATATAATATAATATAATATAATATAATATAATATAATATAATATAATATAATATAATATAATATAATATAATATAATATAATATAATATAATATAATATAATATAATATAATATAATATAATATAATATAATATAATATAATATAATATAATATAATATAATATAATATAATATAATATAATATAATATAATATAATATAATATAATATAATATAATATAATATAATATAATATAATATAATATAATATAATATAATATAATATAATATAATATAATATAATATAATATAATATAATATAATATAATATAATATAATATAATATAATATAATATAATATAATATAATATAATATAATATAATATAATATAATATAATATAATATAATATAATATAATATAATATAATATAATATAATATAATATAATATAATATAATATAAATATAATATAATATAATATAATATAATATAATATAATATAATATAATATAATATAATATAATATAATATAATATAATATAATATAATATAATATAATATAATATAATATAATATAATATAATATAATATAATATAATATAATATAATATAATATAATATATATAATATAATATAATATAATATAATATAATATAATATAATATAATATAATATAATATAATATAATATAATATAATATAATATAATATAATATAATATAATATAATATAATATAATATAATATAATATAATATAATATAATATAATATAATATAATATAATATAATATAATATATATAATATAATATAATATAATATAATATAATATAATATAATATAATATAATATAATATAATATAAT